>JBBBDQ010000742.1:0-97500 GCA_037127315.1 Ascarosepion bandense | reverse complement strand
CCTTCTCTTCAAATGTTTACTAACGCTATTCTACAAGTGTTCTTTAATTTATTGGAAAACAGTAATAATTTTCTCAAACGGCTCAAAAAAGACGTTCATAGATTGAAACAGAATAAAACTGAAAAATTTTAATTCAAACAAAACGTTTTTTTTATGGATTTGTAACTTTATTTCCTCATTTATTTATTTATTTCTCTTCATTCATCAACCATGTTTTTTGTTTCGCTTTTTCGATTGAAAAACCCTGTTACAAAAGTAACCTGTTCACCAATAATCCGAGCTATTCACGGACTACCACCCACTATTCTGTCACCCAGAAACACTTCCCATACTACCATCACCATCCCAATTCGTTTTCCAGATTAATGAAATTCTGGGGATAGGCCTAACCCGGTTGTAAGTAAACTGAAAGATTCTCCGAGCATTAGTTCAATTTCAAACGGCAAACATTGCGAATCTGTTACGCCAAAGCAAGAGACCTGAGGCTGAAAGGAATCTATCTTATCCATTTTTTAAACATTTTTGTTTGTTTTCTTTTTGTTACTTCACGCTGAAAAGCATGTTTCTGCGTATTTCCAATTAAATTTCTCCAAAATGTTTAAACGAGGACATACGTGATCGGACATGGACGGGTGGTGCGGCATTGAAGTTAAGAACTTTGAGCAAAACAGAGACAAAGAGAAAATTAAATTTTAAAATTCTTTTCTCGAAAACAAAGAGAAAAATGGCGTCGTTCCGCTCTCTCTCTCTCTCTCTCTCTCTCTCTCTCTCTCTTTCTTTCTTTCTTTCTCTCTCACTCACGTATACACATTTGCTCACATACACACTCTCTTTTTCTCCCTTTCTATCTATCTCAGTCTCCCTCTCTCTCTCTCTCTCTCTCTCTTACACACACACACACACTCTCTCTCTCTATTTCACCCTCTTTCTTTATCTCTCTCTATGTACCTCCTTCGATCTTACTCTCAATATCTCACCTTCTATCGCTCTTTAGCGTCCTTTATCTCACTCACTCTCTCTCTCTCACTTTCTCTCTCTATATATATATATTTCACACACTCTCCCTGTCTTCGTCTCACTCTCACACGCATTCACTCTCACTCTCTTTCCCCTCTATATCTCTCTTCCTCTCTCTTTTTTACTCTTTTTCTCTCACTCTGTCACTCTCTCTTTCACTCACCCCCTCTCTCGCTATTATTCTCTCTCTTTCCCATAAAGATAATAATACCGATTCTTTCAGATAATTTTTTGTGAGGAAGGGAGAAAAATTGTTTGATATACCTTTTATGTAAGGTTAAGGGAAATTTAATTCTCATATTCACTGCAGACATCATAAGAGCTACCCAAAATTTAACCATGAAAAAAATACTTACCCCATCCTTAATTTATGTCTTCTTTTTGAAGGCAAATACATACATCGCTCTCACGAAAGACACCGTTTAGTGATCTCCCAAAATGGAGTATCCACCAATAGAGATGTAGTAACAAGCGCTCACACAAAGGTTGGTACTAAGCGCTCGCCAGGGAGTATCACCCAGTGATCTCACAAAGGGTATGTCAATTTTTCTCACAAAGTTTAAAACAGCAATTTTACATACAGTAATTCTTTTTAATCATTTCACATGGCAATACAGACACTAAGACGCAAGTAGCTACTGAGTGTTAGAGAATAGGAAAAATACTATTATGGAGAGAGAATAATAAATTAACAAGAAATAAGAAAAAATGTCTAGCACAGGAGTTCTCAAGCAGTGTGGTGTACCTCATACGTGCAATAGATGAGAATAGCAGGTGAGGCAGAATGATTGAAAGACAATCAAATATTTAGAAACTGTTTAAAAAACGCATATACTAAAACTGATTTCAAAATATAAGATATTATGGATTACTTGTAATTGCATGCTTGAGTCTCAGTATAAATAGTTATAAGTAATTGACTGATTTTTATCATTGTGATGTTTTTTTTGTTTTTTTTTTATAAGCGTTTCATCCCGAGCAAGGCATGTCACTGCCACTACTGCGCAGGGGGCTACATAGAGTGGAGAAAGGATGGTTAAATATAGGAAATGTCAGAGGGTGGGTGATAGGCTGGTAAGGATACCGAGAATGAGGGTTGGGTAGATGAGAGTGCTCTGAGAATAATTGGGAGTTAGTGTGATAGGAGGTGTCCATTGACCCTAGGTTTCCTTATTAAGAATATAGTAATTAGGGTTCGCAAATTGGAGGAGAGAGTTATCAAAATAAAGTTCTGACTTCAAATCCACGGTTATCTCCCTTTAACCCTCTCTCTGATTTTTATTTTTAAACGTACTTTTGGTCACATAAAATTTGGTGAGGCATGAACAATTTAAAAACTTGCGTTCGCACACAGTATACAAATCAGCGTCCTTACAGATAGTAATTTGTTTTTTATCATTTCGCATTGCAGTAAATACACTAAGACGAAAGTGGTTACTGAGTGGAAGAGAATAAAAAAAGAAAAAACTCTTAAAGAAAGAGAACAAGAAAAGAACAAAAATTAAGAAAACAAAACATACCGATCAAGATTGCATATAAATGTTTTAAGATCAGTGTTGACTGGGAAGGAAGAAATCTAGAGATAATTTCACAACCGATAAGTGCGATAAAAGAAACTGATAGCATAGAACATACGTTTACATCGAACAATTTCAACTGTAAAAAGATAAGACCTTGCCGCCAATCTAGTACTGCGGTTAAATTCATAGAAGTCTAGAGGTGAGTTCATCATAAAAATTACCATCAAAGCATTTATAAAAAGGGCACAGGAAAAGTACATTAAAGTGTTAAAAATGTGACAGAAGCAAAGATGCCAGGTCAAAACCGTTACTATTGCAGATGATTCGCAAGTATTCCTAAATACATAGCAAGGGCACCAGACTATGCGTGATAACAATATTCATAGCATGAACGAATGGTACATTCATCAGTCAGTTAAGTGCCATACATGATACACGCTTTGGGTGATCATGTCTCGAAAAAGACATGACTAACTAGACGGAAAATTACCCCGCAGTAGGTTGCCATTGTTTTCTACGGTAAACTGGTTGCCATCCAAGGCTATAGAACCCAATCTGACCTATTATTTAACACTTAACTGAAGGAAAGAAACGAATTAATACCTTTCCCAAGGGTATTTTTGCGTAAGTGAATGCAAGGAATTCAACTGGAATTCGAACTCGGCTTCCCGATTTGTCGTTTCGAGTCGATATCCACTGCACCACAACGCACATCCGTTCATTTATTAATATGTTTTTGATTTTAGAGAGAAAAATGACCTAGCACAACACGGTGAACCAACTTTCCTAGCAACAGACCTAGCAATTGATTCCACTTCAAGTTAGAGGAAAATGTTAGAACGGAAAGAAGCATTGAGTCACTCTTCTGTAGGTTAGCAGCAGCCATGCGAATGGGTTGGGGATCAGAAAGTGTTCACTCGGATGATTAATAGAAACATTCTTTGGAGATATTAAAATTAACACGCATGACGGTAAACTGCATCCGGCAGCAAGGCCTCTAATTGGGAGGTTTTGAGGAGCATGGAACCACCTCTTAAGTGCTGTTGTTCCTAGGTCCACCCTGACCCGGAATGTTAGAACCTGTTAGGGTCCCAGCTATGGGCAAATAGTTAATCCCAAACTGGGGTCAAAAAACTATGAAAGTATAAAAATACACTTTCGTTATTGTACAGTGGATATCGGCTCGGAACGAGAAGCAGGGGAGCCGAGTTTGAATTCCAGTTGAATCCATTGTATTCACTTACGCGCAAATTCCCTTGGGAAAGGTATTAATCCGTCTCTTCCTTCCAGTTATGGGTTAAATAGCAGGACAGATTGGGTTCTATAGCCTTGGTCGGCAACCAGTCTACCACAGAAAGCAATGGCAACCTACTGCGGGATAATGTTCTGCCCAGTCAGTCATGTCTCTTTCGAGACATGATCGCCCAAGCGTGTATCACGTATGGCACTTAACTGACTGATACATAAAAATAGACTTTTATAGAAGAATATACATTTTTGAAGAAAAAAATATTACCATAACACATTTTTTAAGGAAAAAAATTATTCTCAGCAAAAGATTTTAAAATACATAACTAGAAGACATTTTCATTTTTTTTAAATAAAAAAGAATAAAAACAAAAAAAATCATCAAAATCTGACTAAGTCAATCTTCTTATTATAACGTAACATTAAAAATATATATTAAAACCCCACTTTTTGGCATTAAATAACCCACAGAGGTTGATGTGCCGTTAAACAAAACTCAAACTCAAACTCTACCTACATTAACCTTTTCATTCTGAACATCCAAAATCGGAAGTATGTATCTATACAGCAGATACTATAATTTATAAGTGCGCCTCTGAAAGATTAGATCATCATATCTCTCGTTCAGCTCTAACAGCACAATCGGTAAAAAACAACCTGTAACATTCAATACTTCAGAAACTAAGCTCGTAATATGTCATCATCACCGGGCTGAACCTGAATTCTCACCAATCATTTCTTGCTTCGAACGATTATTGCGACACAGGTTCGCCCTAGACAAATTAATCCCAGAGCATCTATAAAGAAACAGTTAAAATGGCCGGTTTGTTATTCAACATAAGAAAGTATCTGACTTTATCTTTAATACTTGTCTTTTGAAGAGTCAGATCCGACCCAAGAAAAGATTATTGCTAATATGTGTAATCTGAAAATGCTCATAAATCACTTTCTAGCCTTGACAGAGTTCAAAGCGTTTACGCAGTCTTGTGAATCATGAATTATCACCCTTGTTGCTGTTTCTTTTCCACAAATAAAAAAGGTTTTGTTGTTTTATCGTTATTTCCATGGAAAATGCATTCACAAGCTCCATTTCTTAGTATCACCAGTTAGACATTTACCACTAATGCCACAGACATTTACCCCTGACGCCATAGAAATAGGGTCGAATTATCCGCAACCTCTTTGTATTCCATTTGTTAGAAGCCTTCAGTCAGTTAGTTAAGTGCCATACGTGATACAGCTTGGGCGATTATCCCGCAGTAGGTTGCCATTCCTTTCCGCAGTAGGTTGCCATTGCTTTCTGCGGTAGACTGGTTGCCGACCAAGGCTATAGAACTCAACCTGTCCTGCTATTTAACACATAACTGGAAGGAAGAGACGGATTAATACCTTTCCCAAGGGTATTTGCCCGTAAGTGAATACAATGGATTCAACTGGAATTCGAACTCTGCTCCCCGGTTTCTCGTTCCGATATCCACTGTACCACAATGCACATCCTGAAGCCTTACATGACTAAATTTATTCAATAAAATTATCATAGGCTTCCCTACGGCCTCCAGATCACTTCGGAATCTCTTGTAACATTTATTTATTGAAATGGTATTATGTTAACACGCTAAAACCTAAAATACAATACCAGGTTAAGTTAATATATATAGCGTACTATGTATAAATTGTCTAAATTATGCAAAAATGAAAGACTGATATCTCATTTTAACGGATACATATACCAAAATTACAAAAAATATTTTGAAATAGTAAAGAGTAAATTTATTCAATAAAATCGCCATTGGCTTTAACCAAAACCTCCATACGTCTTCGGGATCTTTTGTAATTCTTCTGGACGGCCATTTTGTTTAAGTTGGTGAATGTTGCCATAATCCTTGCCTTCGGTTCATCTTTCGTGTTCCAATGAATTTTGTTGGCCTCTCGTCAAACTGCACCGAACACATAATAATCAAGAAGGGGGACGTTGAGCCTGGGGAGTTAGGTGGCCAGATTTACGGGGGGATGTGGTCGCACAAATTTTCTGACACCCATGACTGCGTTCTCTTGCTTGTGCGGTATGGTACAGAGTTCTGTGGCAAAACATGGGGTCTTCCAGCAGCCACCCTCTTGAATAAAGGCGCCACTACCTTCTCAAGGCAATTGATGTAAGCCACTGTGTTGATTCTGAGGCATTGTGGGAAGATAAATGGAGGCATAAAATCGCCATCATTAGTGATCCCTCAAAACACCATCATGTTGACAGAATATTTGATTTTCATCTCGGTAAGTATTTTGCTGACACAACAAGCCAAGGGTTGTTCTAAATGTTCGCCATCTTATCTTGGAAGAAATCGTTTTCGTCTGAAAAAAGCCGAGGTATGTTCGTTATAAGTGGATGCTGGAATGTGTTCAGAAGCTTCATAGTGCGATCTTTTCTTTCGTCCTTCATAGCTTGGGATAAAATGAGGTCCTTTTTCATCTTGTAAGAGAAATAGCGAAAGTTATTCATGCAGTACTTGCTTGATAAGAAACTCGGACATTCATGTATCCTTGGCTATGCACCTGATTGACTTTGAAGAATCGTTTTCAATTATGGCCAAGATCTCACCAACAAATTCGGGAATTCTTTTCTCATCAGAACGATGAGTTAGTTTTCCGAACTCCTCTACCTTGGTAACCACCATTAGACTCATCCAACTCTTTCCATATGCTCTGAACGGTCCTCAGATTAATTAAGATCCAAACACTTTGAAATGTTCATATTAGAGGTTCCGGCGCGAATTCCAAGTAGTACAGTATTCTGCTTGCAAATTTCTCGCGAAATTAATTTCTTCATGGTGTTCAGTTGGCCCTACTATACTGTGCAGTCGACTAATCAAAAGTAAACAACGAGCATGCGCAAAATTAAAAAAATGTAATATGCCAAAAATTTACCTATCATATATATATATATATATATATATATATATACTAGGAAAACTGAGGTCCTGCACCAACCAGCACCTACAGTCCCTTATATTGAACTCAACATCTTTGTAAATGGACAGAGGTTGACACCCACACACAAGTTTGTGTATCTTAGCAGCACACTATCACGCAACACAAACATCGATGATGAGGTCACCCACAGGATAGCAAAAGACAGAGTAGCATATGGCAAACTGAGAAAGAGGGTCTGCCAGCGCCGTGTACTGAGTATAGACACAAAGCTTCATGTGTATAGAGCTGTAGTCCTTCCATCCCCGCTCTATGCTTGCAAAACATGGACAGTCTATAGCAGGCATGCGAAACAACTGAATGCCTTTCATATTAGGTGTCTGCGTGCCCTTTTCAATATCAGATGGCACCATAAAATTCCAGACTCAGAAGTCCTGGAACGTGCCAAGTGTGACAGCATTCACGCCATGCTTCTGCGCTCTCAACTTCGGTGGGCTGGTCATACACACCACATGGAGGACAGCCGACTACCGAATAGGCTCTTCTATGGTTAACTCTCCACAGGGAAACGTTCGCTTGGCCGGCCAAAATTGAGGTACAAAGACAGCTTAAAGAATGCCCTCAAGTGCTATGACATCCCATACACCTCCTGGGAATCCACTGCTAAAGATAGAACTGCCTGGAGATCCCAAGTGAAATCTGGAGTTGCAAACTTTGAAAAGGGTCGCATCAGGGCCCTAAAAGAGAGACGCCAGAACTCGCCACAGGGAAACGTTATTACTCTTTAGTTCATGCGAAAAGATGATTAAGAGCTGACAGAACAGAAGAGACGACAGGGAAAATCCTTGAAGGTTCCTCATCGGATATTCAGACAATTGAAGTACCTTTGGTGTGATTTAGAGACAATATGATTTTCCAGTTTCATGCTACATTTAAAGTTTACTATCACGAAAGAGACTGTGAACATTCCTAAATCTTAGTGTGGCATATTATCAAGGGCCTTACGGTAATCTATCCAACCTGGGCTGAGAATTTCTACTTTTTTCCTGCTATTTTCCTGGATCATCTTAATTATTATTTATTAGTAGTTGATCTTTGCAACTATATGAAACCCTTCAACATCACTTCTGTTCCAGGGGAAGACTGTTTTCATTGAGAAAAGAGTAAGTAGATTTCGTCATGACAAACATGATCAATTTATATATAGCAAACCTGTTCCTGGTTTATAATTCTTTAGATCTTCTGTTTCACCTGTTTTTTGGTAGGAGATATATGATAACTTTCGTGATCCAATATGGAAATTTATTGGGGTTTGACAAAAATTTTGTATAAGAGTTTTATGAATTAATGACAGATGATAGAAGTTGTAATTTCCTGGGAATTTCCATTTTGGCTATTTTTTAAGAGCATGCCTAACATTATTCTTTTTTATCCCCCCCCCATTCTTGCACAGGTGTAAACTGCTTTCTTTCTTGTTCTCATTTGATTTGATCTACTCTGCATTGGAGTTATATTCATTTTGGTTGCTCCAAATATTCTCTCAAAATGTTTAGACTTCTTCAATGGATGAAGGCTTTTCGACTTTTATAAATTCTTTTCTAATTTCCCAGTATTATTATTATTATTATTATTATTATGTCATTTTTCATTATAATTTAATTTCTGCTATGGTCGCACTACCTACCAAGTCTGCGGGAAGACCTAATGCAGATCGTGGTGTGTGGTTATGGTTCCATTTCATGTTTTTTCTATCTCCCTTATCATCCCTAGCGTTACATAGACAAAGTTCTCCTTAGTGTGTGGGCTGTACTTAACAAGACAAATTTTTGTATACCTCTTAAGCTGGGGTTTGCAGGGATTCTTTCAATGTGTTTTTGTTCCGTTTTTTATCATTCCAAGTGCACCCACTATCACTGGTATGATACTTGTTTTCAATTTCCATGTCTTTATATTTTGACAGTTTTTCGAATTCCTCGGTTGCTATGTTACAATCCGCTGGACAAACCATATCATATTATTATTATGTCATTTTTCATCATATTTCGACTTCTGGTATGGTCGCACTACCAATCAAGTCTGTGGGAAAACCTAAGGCAGGTCGTGGCGTGTTGTTATTATTATTATTATGTCATTTTTCATCATATTTCGATTTCTGCTTTGGTCTCACTACCAACCAAGTCTGCGGGGAGACCTAAGGCAGGTAGTGGCGTGTTGTTATGACTCCATTTCATGTTTTTCTATCTTCCCTATCATCCCCAGCATTACATAGATAACGTTTTCCTTAGTGTGTGGGCTGTACTTAATAATACAATTTTTTGTATATCTCTTAAGCTGGGGTTTCCAGGGATTCTTTCAATGTGTTGTTTTGTTCCATTTTTTATCATTCCAAGTGCACCTACTATCACTGGCACAACTCTTGTTTTCAATTTCCACATTTTTTCTATTTCAATTTCCAGGTCTTTATATTTTGACAGTTTTTCAAATTCCTTGATTGCTATGTTACAATCCGCTGGACAAGCCATATCAATTAATAGACAAGTTTTCTCCTTCTGGTTTTTAACAATAGTGTCTGGCCTGTTTGCTTCAATTTTTCTGTCTGTGTAGATGGTGTAATCCCATAGAATGGTTACATCTTCTATTTCTGTAACCGGTGCTGGATGATGTTCATACCAGTGTTTGTTTACAGCTTTTCCATAATGTTTGCACATTGCCCAATGTAAATATTGCCCAACTCTATCGTGGCGATTTTTATATTCGTTTGGGGCAAGCACAGAACAGCCTGAGATTAGGTGGTCTATTGTTTCTTGGTGTTTATCACAAAACCTGCATTTTGGATCCATATTATTATGCATAATATTTGCCTGAAAGTTTCTCGTGAAAAGACTTTGGTCTTGTGCTGCAAGTATAAATCCTTCAGTTTCAGACTTTAATCCAGATGCACGTAACCATCGATGAGTATTAACTTTGTCAACATTGGATTTATTGGCACGTACTGGATATTGGCCATGCAGAGGTTTGTCTTGCCAGCGCTGTTTCATCTTTTCAAGAGCTTTATCTTTGGCTTTCATTTTCATATTTTTTGCCGCAATAGTTGGTTCTTGGCTACTGTTTTGCTTTTCTACAGAATCTACTAACTGTAATTCTTGTTTGTATTTACTGCCTTCTTTTATTATTGAATATTTTTTCTTTCTTTCTTCATGTTGCCTTACTAATTGTATCATCCAATCCTTTGTTGTTTCTATGTATGTTAGTAAGCCAATAGTTGTTGTCTTGTATGACAATTCCAGCTGAATAAGACCCCTTCCACCTTCTTTACGGGGTATGTATAGACGGTCTACATCAGCCTTTGGGTGATGCATCCTATGCTTAGAAAGAAGCTTTCTTGTTTTAGCATCCATTCGCCTGATGTCGTTTAGAGTCCAGTTTAAGATGTTGAAGCTATATTGGACAACTGGGATTGCAAGGCTATTAATGGCCATAACTCTATTCTGTGAATTTAATTATTATTATTCGTTTATGCTAATTACAATTATTTACTGAATCATTATTCGAATGTGAGCCAGGGTTATAAATCTATAAATTCTGTTTGCACAAATTTTGATTTTAAATGATACTTAATATGTACAGTGTTTATATTTATTTCACATTGAGAATACATTTTGAAATAGATGACCACACTTAGCAATATTTTAATCTCTTGTAAACAGAGGATGACAGAGATCTTGCTAATCTTCTTAGATGTATTTTTTTATCGTGGCCAGAACTACAATTTTTGTAGGTATAACATTTGTGCCGCATGTTTTTATTCGAATTTGTTTTCAGAATCAACATACCTACTTATTTTGTCGCATTCATTAATGACTAGCATCATAGCCCGGCGTTGCCCGTGCAACTCAGAACATTTTAATAGCAGGAGAAGTAGTGTTGCGATTTCCAAGCGCTTGTAGTCGCCGCCTCAACATTAGTACTGGATGCAGCAATTGCCCTTGTTGCCCTGACTGCTGCATCTTTAGGGGTAATACGCCGTAACCGAACTCTTTTTTTAGGAGACATGTGAAAAAAATCTACAAAAACTGAGCACACCTAGTGTGAGTGTCTGTTACTTTAATCGAAGATGGCTACTAAATTACTTGGAACGCAATGTTTACAATACTTACACAAACATCAAATCTCGTGATGCAATAATGTTTATAATATTAAATGGATAAATTCTGTTAAAACACCTTTATATAAAAAAAAATAATTATATAAAAATTTATTGTTTCAAAATTGTAAAAAAAATTCCATTTAAAAAAATCTATTTTCTTTTGTTTTGCCTAAACGTGATTTGATGTTTTGTGAGACATTGTAAACAACATTGCGTTTGTTTTTGTTTCAAAATCACGGGGGAAAATATTTACATTTTTTTTTTGTTGACTAAATGAATTTAACATAAAAATAAAAATTATTTATTTTGTTTTACTGAAATTAGAAATAAAGGATCTTTTTTTTAATAAAAAAAATATTCTAGTCGCGTTTGACACGTGTGATTTGATTTCTGTGATGTAATTTAGAAATCATCTTAGATCATAGATGTTTTACGGATCAAATGTAAACAATCTGCACCATTGGCAAAAAAGTGCGAAAGGAAAAATTACTGAACTTAAACTCAAAAAGTATGTGTCGACCTGGTTTCCCTGTAGATATGTGTCCCTAGAAAGTTTGAATGGCGTAGTTTAAAAAATGTAGGCGCGCATAGGGAACAGTCACACACAGACTCACAGATTGTCTTTTATATATATATATAGATTGTTGTTTCGATTATGTCACTTCCATAGTATGTCTGCTGTATTAACTGTTTTATGTCTGTCAGTATGAGTGGTAAAGTCCCCAAAATTAGTGATTTCATAACTTTATATAAGGTGAACATGTGACACGTGCCTTTGCCAGTTTTATATAAAAGTATTTGCATTTGTCGTTGAAAAAAATTCTTTTCGACAAGTTAAAAAATAAGATGCAGCTTAGACGTAATGTATTTAACCAATCTTCATATTTAGCTACAGATGCCAAGAATTTACATCAAGGTTTGATAGATAGATAGATAGATAGATAGATAGATAGATAATGAACAGACTGGAAAAAGATAGATAGATAGATAGATAGATAGATAGATAGATAGATAGATAGATAGATAGATAGATAATCTAATATACATTCACATACGTAGATAGATATTCAGAATAGTGTTTATACATATTTTTAAGCATGCGATATTATTATTTTTGTTGTTGTTGTTGTTGTTGTTGTTGTTGTTCTTCTTCTTCTTCTTCTTCTTCTTCTTCTTCTTCTTCTTCTTCTTCTTCTTGCTGTGCTAAAATCGTTCTGCGATGGCCAAACTTTTTTTTTTAATCATTTCACCCCAAGCAAGGCATTCCACTGGCATTGTTGCGCATGGGGTTACATAGGGGAAGGTCAAGGAGAAGGAGTGGTTAGATATAGGAAATGTCAGAACTGTCATCTGTAGACTATACCCTCTTCAGTTAAAAAATAAGAAGCAGCTTATACGTAATGTATTTAACCAATCTTCATAATATTTAGCTACAGATGCCAAGAATTTACATTAAGAATTTACATAGATAGATAGATAGATAGATAGATAGATAGATAGATAGATAGATAGATAATCTAAAATACATTCACATTCACTGCCACTGTTGCGCAGGAGTTACATAGGGGAAAGTGATGAGAAAGAGTGGTTAGGGGGTTACATAGGGGAAAGTAATGAGAAAGAGTGGTTAGGGTGTTACATAGGGGAAAGTGATGAGTAAGAGTGGTTAGGGGTTTACATAGGGGAAAGTGATGAGAAAGAGTGGTTAGGGGGTTACATGGGGGAAAGTGATGAGAAAGAGTGGTTAGGGGGTTACATAGGGGAAAGTGATGAGAAAGAGTGGTTAGGGGGTTACATAGGGGAAAGTGATAGGAAATGTCAGAAGGAGGGTGATAGACGGGTAAGGATACCGAGGATGCGGGTTGCGTGGATGGGAAAAGTGTTTGAGAGAATGGGTGCGAGTTGGTGTGTTAGGAGGTGTCTATTTAACCTTACATTTAAACTCCCGGAGATTGTAGCTGTCGGGGAAGCAAGTATACGGAAGGGAATTGCACAGGCGGGAAGTGCGAGAAAAGAAGCTATTGGAGTAGAAGTTACGGTTACATCTTATCTGTTTCACTGTAAAATGGTGGGACCTAGTTGCTAATCTAGTATCTCGTACAAATTCATACCTAGAGGGCACCAGTGATTTAATTTCATCGGAGTAGAAGCCGTGAAAGTATTTATAGAAGAGGCACAGGGAAGCTACGTCACGCCGGTGATAGAGTGACTGCAGCCAGTCTGCCGAGTCGGTATCGATCACATTACAGATTCTCCGTTGTATTTTGTCAAGAACCCCGAGGAGGATAGCAGGGGCACCTGACCAGATGTGGCAGCAATATTCAATACACGGGCGGATGGTAGATTTATAGATGTGCAGGATAGATTCAGGCGGGAAAAACTTCCGGGCCCTGCACAGAGAGCCGACTTTCATAGCAGCGGATTTAGCAATTGATTCGATATAGTCATTCCACTTGAGGTTCGCTATTCATATTTTTAAGCATGCGATATTATTATTATTATTATTATTATTATTATTATTATTATTATTGTTGTTGTTGTTGTTGTTGTTGTTGTTTTGTTGCAGTTGTGGTTGTTGTTATTGTTATTCTTCTTGCTGTGTTAAAATCGTTCTGCGATGTCAGTACTGTATTCTACCAGACTGGCAACTGGGTCCCACCCATTCACAGTCAGGTGATTCAAATGCAGACGACAACTCTACTCCTGCAGCTTCTTCTCTCGCACTTCTCGCCTATGGAACTCGCTCCCATATTCTTGCTTTCCTGATGGCTACAACCTCCAGAAATTTAAATGCAATGTCAATACTCATCTATTAACCACGGGACTCTAGCTCTCTCCCCACCCCCGTATATCCTTCCCTTTCTCTCCACCTATGTATCTGTCATCGCACCTGCATTCTCAGCTTTCTATTGTTCATTTCTAACTAGTTTGTACTCCTCACTCTATTCTAATTAATCTTTTTACAGTTATGTAGCCCCCAGCTCATCGGTGGCATTTCTGCCTTGCTCGGGGTGAAATGATTAAAAAAAAAACTGTACCCTCCTCAGATCAATGATTAAAATGGTTTCGAGCGAATGAACCCTGTTGGTCTAAGAGAAGACCATTCTTCATGAAATTACTTGAACTGGTGCCGCGAAACCGCAAAAAGAAATTAACCAGATAACAAAAACCACATCACTTCAAGACTTTCAGCATCTGCAACAACCAAAATAGATAACGCATGTCACTCGAGGAGATATTAAATGTGTTATAGTAGAACATCCTGCCATCCCCGAGAATGGAATGCTTTAGACTATAAAGGACGGTGACAAGCGCGGTGCGAGGGAGAGCAAACGTCTTAGGCGAAGGCATTCTCTATTTGATAGTTTATTCCACTCCTACTCGTTGATTGCTTATCTATACCTTATTGTTAATTGTACATTCGTACAATAAATCCGTTATATCGTATTTCCTGTGTCGAGTACCATTCTTCCACTGATCTTTACACTGATGTTCCTTTCCGGGATATATCAAAATGGCATCATGAAGTTGATTGCTTTCAACCTTATTTCAGTTTCAAAAAAAAGTTAGGAGGGAACCTCCTAATGAATACCACGGCACCATCAATACCATGGCACAGCGTTAGCAGTGAACTTTGAGAACCCAACTTACCTGAAAATTGTTTTAAGGGAGATATTTTATAAAATTCAGCCCACAGTAGCATTGGCTGTTCGGTTAACAACTGCTGAATGTTTCCTTATAAAGAAACAGTTTCTCTTACCATGTTTTTGCCATCCTTTCTTTTTATCTCCATCCTCCTCCTTTTACTCCTCTTCGTCATCGTCCTCTCAACTTCCACCTCTTATTCTAGGTTTTTCTCTTTCTTCCATCATATATTACTGCTTCTTACTCTCCCTCTCCTATTACTCGCATCACTCATTAAAAACCCACCTCTTATATCTTCTACGCCTTCTCTGCTGCAACGACAACCTATCAACAATTTCTACTTTCAAACATCACTCTTTTCACATATCTTCCTTTTTGCCTGCTAAGGCTTTCCTTTCCCACGAAATATTTTTATCCATTTATTTAACCACTTTTTCAAGTTGTTGTTATTGTTGTCGTTGTGTTATTCTTGTTATTCTTTTCCTCCTCTTCCACCTCCTCCAGCCTTTAGCTGACCCTCTCACCGGATGACATTTTTATGTAAGAATAGTGAAAGAAATATAGATCGTCTGTTAACTTATGTCTCACTGCCCTGAAGTATAAAAATAAAATGAAATATATGATAAAATATTTTATTTTTCGTCTTATATGCAAAGATAAAAACAATTTAAAAAAGAAATTTCACATTTGAAAATGCTGAAAGTGAAATTCGCTGAATAAAAATGGCGAAAAACATAACTAAAATTTCCGCAGAAAAATCATCGCATGAAATTCGAAAAACCCAAAAAAGAAATGAGTGGACAGGTGAAATATGTTCCATCAGATAAGAAATTATTTTGACAGGTGCAAAACAAGTGACCGCGGGTAAAAATGTGACCTGCCAAGTCTCAATTGATTTCAAAATTAAAAAAAAATTAACGATTATTATATATATATATATATATACAGAGAGAGAGAGAGAGAGTGAGAGAGGAGAGTGAGAGGCGCGTGTGTGTGTGTGTGTGTGTGTGTGTGTGTGTGTGTGTGTGTGTGTGTGTGTGTGTGTGTTTGGCTTTTTATTGGGAAAAATATGTCTTGATGAATGAAAAAATAAAACTAGTGAAATGTTTTCCTATTTTCCGTGGAATATGTACAGATAAAGTGAACGTGTGACATGTGCCTTTACCGGTTTCATATAAAAACTAAAAAAATATTTGGGCTTATCGTTGGAAAAATACATTTCGACAAGTTAAAAAAAAGACACTTGGACGTAATGTAAAGTTTGCAAACGCTTTTTTTTAACTAATCAATCTTCCTAATATTTAGCTGTAGATGCCAAGCATGTACATGAAGGTTTATATATATATATATATAAATATATATATATATATATATATATATATATATATATATATATATATATATGCATTTGAGCCACAATCTCTCTTTTATGCAGGTTTCATTAAAAATGACAGACATTGCTTTTTGGTTAAGATTTTTATGTAATTTTTTATGTGATCTTATGATTTTTCTTTCTTTTTTTTTTCTTTTTTTTTTTAGGACATAAATTATATAAAAATTGTCAATACGTTGAGTTTTTCCGAGGGCTTTCGGCCATACTTTTAGCTTAAAATAGACAGCCTGGACTATTATTCGTTAGGGTATAAAAGCCACTTGGAACATCTTTATTTCAAACACATCTATTATTAAATATTCAGGAAAGTCTTCCCACCAGGTAATTTAGGCTGCGAGGATTCTAGTAGAAAAAAAGATTTTTCAAGACTATTTGAAAATTTAAAAAAATTTCAACCACCCATTTTATATATATATATTCTGATTCCTAGGAGTTAGCTGACTCCGACTGACACCAAATTGGTCGAGTTTCGACCTCAGCCAGAAGCATATGGAAGTCTAGCCACACTCATGAGCTGTGATACAGCGAAACCGGCTTGTATGTGGATGACGAATATATATATATATATATATAAGTTTAGTCAACAACTATAGGTTACAGTCTGTTTCATCCTTGAACGCAATCGTCAGGCCAGATAGACGGCTACTGTGTAAGATCGAAGTAAATAAAGATTGACACTGAGAAAGAAAGAAACAAAAGCAGACAGATCCATTCAGAAATTATATATATATATATATATATATATAGTCATCCGCAGACAGATCTGTTTCGCTATATTACAGCTCATCAGTACGGCTTAGACTCCTGTCGCTTCCTCACCCAGGATTGAAACCCGACCGAATTGGCGTCAGTTGGCGAGTCTACCCCTAGGCCACGAGCGTCCAGTAGAAGAAGCGGTGTGTAATGCGGTGCGTAAATGCCGGAGTAGCTACTGTTTACAAAGTCTACCACTCTTCCAGAGTGCTCAATCAGGGTGTGAGGGCGTAAATACTATAGTCATCCGCAGCCAGATCTGTTTCGCTGTATTACAGCTCATCAGTACGGCTTAGACTCCGGTCGCTTCCTAACCCAGGATTGAAACCCGACCGAATTGGCGTATATATATATATATATATATATATATATATATATATTTAATTCAATTCCTCCAGTATTCTTACATATTTCTTTTTTTGTTCGAGTAAGGACTGTAAACATTTTCCATAATTTTTAACTTTCTAAGAGCTTTCAACAACTTCACTGGCCATGCTCAAGAATATCATGTTTCCTATATTATTATTATTATTATTATTATTATTATTATTATTATTATTACATACTGCTACTCAAATGCTATCAAGTTTTGGTACTCTGCGCACCATCATCAGGTAGTGAAATATAGTTTAGGTACGGGTCATATATATATTGATAATGAAATTCAAAATATTTTTTTTTAAATCCAGCATATCAGGTGAATGTAGTGGAGTGGGAGGTTATTACAACTTAAAAGATTTGTAGTTGTAAGCCAATAAATATTGAAACATTAAAGTGTTGCAATGTGATTGTATAGGCATGAGGAAAGGAAATGTTAATTGTGTCAATTTAAATAAGTATGGAACAAATATATAGCCAATATGCTGTTTGAAATGCGACGAGATTGAAATTAAAACAATAAGATATTTGTCTTAAATGGTGTTATTAATATAAAAACAATTCTAATGCAAGGAAATAGACGTAGAAGGAAATTACTGCAAAAGTAATTCAAACTTACCAAAAAGGTAGCTTTTACAATTCCACTTATCCTATCGGCACAATGCTTCTATGACGGTCTTTGGGAATCCAATTCGTAAAAGTTCAAATAATCTATTACTCTTGGGGTCATCAGGAGAGAATGTGCACCGTTTCGGGGCCTTCCTCTCTACGGTTTTCATTGCACACCGGCCCCCCTCACTGATGTGAGGCCCCATTGTATTTTACCAACCGTTTCAACGAAAAGCAAAAATGATTTTAAAATAAACGGTTAAAGAGAAAAATATTTTCACGTTTTTCTCCACGTTTGCGCGACAAAGTTAGCATATTGTTCTATTACGATATATTCCACGTCGCGTCTCTCTTTTTCCAAATCCACATGGAACCATTTTCTGCTAACTCTATTAATTTCTTTATACTGCGGGCTCTGTTACGGCCTTTTATTCCTATTTCACCCAAAAATTTGTACAGGGTGTAACGCTATACAGTTAATTATTAAAGGCGGAATTACTCGATTTTAAAGTTAACTGGTAGTGAAAGTAAGCATAAGTTGTAAAGTAACAGTAGGATTCTAGATTACAGCATATAGTAAACAGTTTGAGATAATTTTAGATATATTTAAGAGTGTGAATTATCTTATGGCGGCAGTTATTTCATTATGTTGGTTTAATAAGTTAGATTTCCGGAATTTACTTATTTAGATTTTTTATAAGAAAAGAAAACATTTTTTATATAACAGCTTTTGTTAATATATTCGATTTTACTGTAGAAGTTTTATATGCATCTTTCAATTGCTAATAGTTTTTTGAAAGTGAATTTTAGTTTGTTTTTTTTTTGTTTTTTTTTTAATCCCAAATATTTCATTAATATCATTCGTTTTAATTTTGTATTTTATTCTAGTCTTTTTATCTATTCATTTATCTTTTCAATTCCCTGAGTTTTTTGTTTTATCCGAAATATTACACTAATATCATTCGTTTCTTTTTCTCTAGTTATTTGCATATTCACCCTTCCAATATTTATTTTTACACTTTATCTATTCTTTTTTTTAGCTCTGACGATCACCGTATTCGGTAGGATTTTCGATTTCGTTTATATGCATATTCCTTCATTCCTATGTAATGGTACCTTAATATGCATATTCCTTCATTCCTATGTAATGGTACCTTAATATGCATATTCCTTCATTCCTATGTAATGGTACCTTACACATCGTGTTAATCTATGTATTTATTTCAGTATTTTAAACAGTTTTTTTTCTCTGTCTGGTCATTTAGATATTTTAACCATTCATCTTCACATTATTATTACAAAAAAAAATTTTAATGTTTTTATATATTTATTTTAAATATATTTAGACAGGTTTTTTTTTTCGATATTTACTTGAACCATTTACACATTATCATCACTGAACATTCAGTTATTTGTGGATGACTTTATTCTAGAAATTTTTTCTTCTTCTGTGCAACCAAAAAAAAACATCTTGCATTCCAATAACATAGCAAGCAGAGATTAGGACACAGGCCGGGGCCTGATCAACCTTGGCTTGGTCAACCTGGGGAGAAGGTATGATGTTTTTAAAGGACCGAAACCGTCAATGAACCAGGGTAGCATCACTGATGATGTGTCCTAACCGCATCTAAATTATGTATTTTTCAAATAGTTACTATAGTTTTTTTATTATTATAGTATAGCTTATTCTAATACAATCGTGACTTGAAATTGTTTTTAGTATTTCCAATATAATGTTTGATAAGAGTTAGATTTTCTGTAATGGAAATGGTAGCTTGGTAGACTATAGCATTTGTTATGCATCTATTTTGCAGATGACATTCGTCTGGGTTACGACAATTGCAAGTATTAGTGTTTTTGTCGTTATTTATATTTGGGTGGTTTTGATTGCTAATCTTATTATATTACTTTAGAATTTTATTGATATGTTTTTCATTATCATTTCAAGATTTCCAGTGCAGTATAACTAAGTTTCAGTGTATTCGTATAAAATGTTTGCTAAGGTGGTTATTAGGAAGTGTTTCTGAACTAGTTTAAGTACTTAGTACTAACTATTTGATTAAGTGGTGGTATGTACCAAATTATTTTTCTGTTTCTGTCATGTTTGGTATTATCATTTTATTGTTTATAATGTTTAATGTCATTGCATTTTAGCCCTGTTTCTAAGAGCAGTACTGTAATATTGATTGTGTTTATAAAAATGTTTTCAGTTGAGGAAGTGTTGTTTATTCTGTGTTTAACAGAGTATGGTATGTGTTTAATAATAGATGGTGGGTGATTTGATTTAGAATGTATGTAAATAGAGTTAGCATTATATTTTACAGAGGGTGAGTATGTTTTATTAACTAAATCTAGAGTAACATCTAGGAAGTCAACATTTTAGGGTAGTTTGTACTATTAATTTAAGACTAAAGTTTTTCATTAGGCTATGTATTATTTTACAAATTCTATCTACTTTAGAGTTTGTAGAATTATGGAAAATCATGCGACTATTGTTTCTATAGAAACCAAATCTAGAGTAACATCTAGGAAGTCAATTTTTAGGGTAGTTTGTACTATTAATTTAAGACTAAAGTTTTTCATTAGACTATGTAATATTTTACAAATCATGAGACTCGTCTCTATATAACCCAATGTCAGTTATATCAACATCACTACGCACAGTTAGATTGTACAAAATAAATAAACCTACGAGATCCAACTATTATACAGAAACCACTGATCACATAGTAATGTCGAATAAGTTATTGAAATTTGTCTATGTCCACTGTTCATTGTAGTGGATGAGAACCGATAGTTTGCAATTTAATATGATGTTTCTTTTTTCATTTGTGAGATCAGAATATTCCATAGCAAAATCCAGTATTAAAGTGAACATATTTCACTGCCTGATGATAGTGTATTGACAACCGAAACTTTATAGCTTTTGAGTTGCAGTATGTGGTATTATTATAACAATTACAATAACTATATATACTGGTTTCATCAGACTGCCTTATTAATATATATATATATATATATGATCCAATGAATTGACCACATCTCACCGCCTGATGATAGTGTAGTGACCACCGAAACTTGATAGGTTTTGAGTTGCAGTATATGGTATTATTATAACAATTATAATAACTATATATACTGGTTTCATCAGACTGCCTTATTAATATATATATATATATATATATATATATGATCCACTGAATTGACCACATCTCACCGCTTGATGCTTGTGCATTGACCACCGAAACTTGATAGCTTTTGAGTCGCAGTATGTGGTATTATTATAACAATTATAATAACTATATATACTGGTTTCATCAGACGACCTTATATATATATATATATATATATATATATATATATATATATGATCCACTGAATGAACCACATTTCACTGCCAGATGATAGTGTATTGAACACAATATATATATATATATATATATATATATATATATATATATATGATCCACTGAATAAACCACATTTCACTGCTTGACGATAGTGTATTGAACACTGAAATTTGATAGGTTTTGAGTTGCACTATGTGGTATTATTATAACAATTATAATAACTATATATACTGGTTTCATCAGACGGCCTTATTAATATATATATATATATATATATATATATATATATATATATATATATATGATCCACTGAATAAACCACATTCGACGATAGTGTATTAACACAAAAACTTGATAGCTTTTGAGTTGCAGTATGTGGTATTATTATAATAATTATAATTACTATATATCTACATATGCTCTACATATATATGAATCTTTTCGTCAATCTTCTCGTCAATTTTGTGGTGGTATAGCCAATGTAATTGTTTACGGATTTGGATAGTTAAGGAACACAGTTCTTCAAAGGACATATAAATTCATAAACGACTCCGGTTCTCTGCAGTTTAGATTTTGCAGGTGAATTATTATTATTGATAATGAGGTTGACAGTTTTTAATTTTTTTATAATAGATAATGAATTTAATTTCCTTGTTTGAATTGGTCGGTGTTTTATAATCTCGGATGATATTGCAAAGTGACGATTCGTCCTGTCTGTAGTTATTGTGTATTTGAAGAACTGCGTTCCTCAACTATCCAAATTCGTAAACAATTATGCATATCTAAAGCGATTATTAATCCTGATTTATTTTGACAAGCGGGTGAGTGCCATCTCTTCAGTTTGCGAAATATAAAAATGTTTAATTTAATTCAAAATGTTAAAAAGGATGGTTAGCTCAGACATTATTTTACTTCTAGTGATATCAGGTTAGGTAATGGATTGAGAAGTAGACTGCTTAGCATCACAATGTAGCGATCATACCGGAAATGTCACAAAATTTAAAAATACACACACCAACACGCATACATATACATAAATAAACCATAAATGAAAAACAATCCATATACACAAAAAGCAAGCAAAGTAAATAGATATTACCATACACAAACAAATTCAAACACACCTAAAAAAAACACATACACGCAATATACACACAAACTAAAACAACCATATGAAGACTGAAAGGAAAAAAATTCTGATATATAAGTAAAATAAAATAAATGAAAATAAGCACGTATAGCCGAAAAAAGTACAACCACAAATTTTAAAAAAAGAAAAACTAAGAATATTCACAAAAGAAGAAACTGAATTTGCGAGAAAAATGAATTCTACTACAAAAGTAATTTAAATTTGTTTTATGTCAGCATTTAAAAATTACTTAATTTCTCTGGTTTAAAAGTTGGCTAGTTTCTCTAAATTTAATTATTCTTATTTTTTCATCTAAGCATAAGCTACATATATTTTGGAAGTTAATGAGGGTTTCAGATTTACCTATACACTTCCATATAATCTGTGGAGAGAATCCTATGTCTTTTAATTTCCAGAAATATTTAGACAGACCTGTCTTGAATTTAAGGTGGGACCTACGGCAGAGCATATATATATATATATATATATATATATATATATAACGATCAAGCATGGTTGAATTGTGCTTTTAAGAGAAATCCTTCTCGTTATAGATTCTCAAAATATTCATACCTGCTGTTTTATATTAAAACGTAAACACAGCAATTTCTAAAAATTACGGAAAGAATTGTAAATCAATTCTAAAATCATTAGATTTTATTCTAACCTGACTATCTTATGGGCAGCGAAATTTTGTCTATAAATTCTATATATTTGATAAGCAATTTTGAAAAAACACTCAGCAGTCAAATACATTGCAGATTTAGATAGATAGATAGATAGATAGATAGATAGATAGATAGATAGATAGATAGATAGATAGATAGATAGATAGATATTCAGAAAGATAAATACATTGCAGATTTAGATAGATAGATAGATAGATAGATAGATAGATAGATAGATAGATAGATAGATAGATAGATAGATAGATATCAGAAAGATAAATACATTGCAGATTTAGATAGATAGATAGATAGATAGATAGATAGATAGATAGATAGATAGATAGATAGATAGATAGATAGATAGATTGCAGATTTAGATAGATAGATAGATAGATAGATAGATAGATAGATAGATAGATAGATAGATAGATAGATATTCAGAAAGATAAATACATTGCAGATTTAGATAGATAGATAGATAGATAGATAGATAGATAGATAGATAGATAGATAGATAGATAGATAGATATTCTCAACTGCCTTAGACGCCGCCTTCTAGAGAATAGCACGTTCATTAAGCCTTATTGAAACATGCCATTGGCTCATGCTCCAAACAAAAGGAATGTAAGTTGTCTGAGTGAAATTTATCTTTACCAAAGGAACGCGATGAGAATGGAAATTATTTGCCTCGGAATAGTGGATTCTAGCTGTGATGGTCAGAGCTGGTGGAACTAAGGAATGCTAGTCGTTAGAAGTTTTGCCATAGTCATATCGCTTGATTATTGACACAATGACAGCGTTTTGTCAGAAATGACAATTTCGTGGTAGAAAATAATTAATCACTCGTTGAACAATAACAACTGGGCAGCTCCAGCCCAAATATGGCAGGCTGCAATACTCCATTGTTAATCTGATCTGATTCTTGGGAAGATAGAGCATGTCAGTATGAATTGTATATTTTCTTGGGCGATACAAAGAACCGACCATTCTTCATGCTATTTGTGGTCGGGAGTGAGCTTGAGACAAATACGCATCGATATTTATATTTAAAACATGATGGCCATCGGAATTTTAAAGCCATGGAAACTAAAATAAAAAAAATTATAATAAAAAAAACAAAAACAGGCGTACATTGAGAAAAATCGATAATTGATGAATAAACAAGAAAGATTCTGTTGGTTTCAATGTTTACTTTGTTTTTCAAGGTTTATTTGCATCTTTCTTCTCATCAATATAATTGGTGATGACGTTCATTACGTTGTTTTCTCCTTTTTTTTTTCCTAAAAACAGAAAATAGTAGTGTGTAAATGAAATGAAAAGCATTGAGACGAAACTATAACGTAATTAAAGTGCAGAAATACTTGCCGTCAGAAATGAGGAAAATACAAATACAATGAGGGAAAATATAACACGCAAACCTGTTTGGATAAGCAACAATTCGTGTGGAAGTAAGAGTTATCTAACCTAGATAAAATGCCATTATAATTTATAACCGTAGCATAAGAGTGGCGCAAGGCCAGCCGTCACCTAGTGAGTTTCCAATTTGCGAATGATCTACAATTCCAGTTCACTGATCATGATACTGTAGCGTAGGGAGCTGGTTAATGTTTCTTTGATTCGGCCTTGTGTCAGACTTAACCGAACTCCTTACAGCTTACAAGTTTTATGCAGGGTTATAATCATCATCAGAATTATTAAAATTATCAGAAGGTTTTTATCATCATCAGAAGGTTGGTTGTCAGTTGGAATGTGTGGTTAAGTGTAGAAGAGTTGAATAATAAAATATACATTTTGAATGTTAAAATAGAAATTTACTAAAAGGAGGAATAACATAAGTTGTAGAAGTTAATGTTCAGTTAGAAACATTATTAAGAAGTTATGAGTAGAGCTCGTGCAAAATATTCGTAGTAGTAATTGTTGAAAGAGATAAGGAGAAAGAGAACAAAGTGCGACCTGATCTTATCACTGGGTCGATTTGAAGTTGGTTACATTTTAGTTTTTTCGTCTCTCGGCTTCCATCTCTCTGACTCTTGACTGACACCGAGGTCATTTATATAGTCTTTTTGAATTTCGCACTGGATCGCTAAGTCCTCAAGTCTTGTAAGTCGCTTCCATTAGTCAAAAATCATTTTAACACCTACTTGCAAAATTTGGTTTCGACTTTTTCGTTAAGCACATGGTCAATCCTTTTTCTATTTGGGAGAACCAGGATTTCACACATCCTTGTGAATTTTTGTAAAAATGAAGAAGAAGGGCGTTGATTTTAATTAATTTCTTATCCGCTATATTGCCACCAAGAGGCGCCTTTCTTCTTTACAAAACTAAACTGTGGCCTTGTATCAACAAGGAGGCTTAAACTCGTGTCTAATGATCAGCATATCTAACTTGCTGATCATAATATCAAGATAAGGCGCCTTTATACTTTACAAAGTTGTTTTAAGTTTGGCACAGGGTTGCAAGTATGGAACGCTCGAACTCATTTCTGATGACTGACAAGTTTCACTTGCTGATCATTGCACCAATACGAGACGGCTTTCTTCTTTACCAAGAGGATGTGCAGATGGTGTAATGAATAGCGGATCAAAATGAGAAATTTGAGAGCCAAGTTCAAATTCCAGTCTGGTTCATTACATTCACTTACACGCTAATACTGTTGGAAAAATTATAAATTCCTTTCTTCCACCCAGCTCTGGTTTAAATAATAGAACCTGTATCTGGAAATATCAATGTTATACAAAAATATTTAAGATTCACAGGCAAAAGAATTTTCTACTTCTCCAAAAACATTTCGGCTTTAAATAACCTATAAAGGGTTGATAAGCTTTAAAAAAAAAAAAAAGAAATTAATTTTCTTTACTAAACTTAGCATAGTTTGGCACAAGACCACAAGTACGGGTTACCCAATAAGAATCGAACTCACTAGTATAATGTAGGTAATGGTGAATCAGACTAGTTTACTAACACTTGTCCCACCCATTTTTGAAATACCATAGATACTACTGCGAATTTACGAGCAACATTTGAAAGACGGTCCTAAAAGAAATGAATGTCACTACTTCCGTCATTGTAACAACTTTTAAGACCGACCGCTAGTAAATTTCTAATATTGCCACTGATGACTTTTGGGGTAACTTTTGAAAGCCAGACGTTTCTAAATATTGAATTTCACTTTACTATGATAGCTGAGCGTATTTTCTCATCTTAGTTTATATAAAAGTTAGATACAGAACACATGAAACTTTAGAATTCTCTCTCAATTTTGCTTCGAAATGAAGTTGAGGCAATCTTCGGATTGTGCACTACATTTGTTCCAAATGAAAAAATGATTAGCATCTAGTGATGAAAGCAATCCCTATGAACACATGTGTTTCTAAGTCGCCATTCAACATTCTTAAACAAGGAAAGACCATTTTAGGGTTGTGAATGAACAGATGATTTATGACTGAGTTTTGAAGAAATTTTACTACACCCTCACGTACACAGACATGTATATATATATATATATATATATATATATGTGTGTGTGTGTGTGTGTGTGTGTGTGTGCCATCACTTTAAACTTTATTTGGTAAATTTTTGTTTTGTTCTCCGTCAAAACTTTCTAAAACATCCTTAATTCCGTGCAAATGTATATGCTGAACTCAAATCGATAATTGTTTATTGAAGAAACCTACCTTTTTCTCATGTTATCGACCAGAAATAAATCGGACTATATCTCATCTCTTACCACCGTTCTCATATCTGATTCACCGCTGAATGAATTGAGGCGTAGGATACTTATTTCGGCCTTTTTACTCCCTTTGTGCAATTAATCCGCGATTTGTTTGGTTCCGGAACTCGTTTTCAGCGTAGTAATAGCAAAAAAGAAGTAAAAAGGCTGGAAGGAGAAATCGGTGAGCCGTGTTCGAATTCCAGTTGAATACCCTGCTTTCACTTAAGCACTGGTACCCTTGGGAAAGGTATTAATCTGTCTCTTCCCTCCAGTTATGGGTTAAATAACAGGGTAGGATTTGGGGATCCTGCCCTTAAAACAAATCCCAATTAATCTTGATACTCGAAAAGAAAAAAGTATTACTAGACACAAAACTTATATAAAAACAATAAATTGTTGAAAGAAAAAGGTATTACCAGCAATAAATAATGAAAGTTTTGTTGGAAATAAATGACACACCGAGGTTGATATGCCATAAAACAACCAACCAACAACTTCTTTATATATATATACTTACACATAAATAAATAAAAAGAAAAGGGGTGTGTTTTTAATCTAAACAATTTTTTATTATTTAAATATTAATTTTGGTGAATACTCGTATTTGAATAGACACTCCGTTTATTTATTAAACTGTATATCTATTAATTTCGCGTACAGGTCTAAATATTCAAGAAATCTTATTCGAGATAATATATAAGCTCTTCGGAAGAATTTAAACTTGCGTTCCCCTAACGGGTTTGACCTTTCGGCTAGATAGTGCGTTGATTATCAAACAAAGTTAAAAAGTGGCTTTAAACTTTAGGTGATATCACTATTTTCAGAGTCAGAGAAAAATATGTGTTTAAAGGTACTATTCAGCTTGGCCGTTCGCAGCCGAAAGATCAAAACACGTTAGATTTAATGATGGTTTATCGAATTAAGTAATATATATATATATATGTTTATAAGCGTTTCACTCCGAGCAAGGCATGTCACTGCCACTACTGCGGAGGGGGCTACATAGAGTGGAGAAAGGATGATTAACTATAGAAAATGTCAGAGGGTGGGTGATAGGCAGGTAGGGATACCGAGAATGGTTAAATATAGGAAATGTCAGAGGGTGGGTGATAGGCGGGTAAGGATACCGAGAATGATGGTTGGGTAGATGAGAGTGTTCTGAGAATAGTTGGGAGTTAGTGTGATAGGAGGTGTCTATTGACCGTACATTTAAACACCTGGAGATTGTAGCTGTCGGGAAAGCAGACTTGTAGAAGGGAGTTCCACAGGCTGGAAGCACGAGAAAAGAAGCTGTTGGAGTAGAATTTATGGTTACATCTTAACTGTTTAACTGTTTAACTGTAAAAGGGTGGGACCTAGTTGCTAATCTAGTATCTCGTGTAAATTCGTGCTTAGGCGGCACCAGTGCTCTAAGTTCATAGGGGCAGGAGCCATGAAAGTACTTGTAGAAGAGGCACAGGGAAACCACATCACGCCGGTGAGAGAGTGGTTGCAGCCGGTCTGCCAAGTCACTATCAACCACGTTACAGATCCTCCTTTGTATTTTGTCAAGAAGCCCAAGGAGAGCAGCAGGGGCACCCGACCAGATATGGCAGCAATATTCAATACACGGGCGGATGGTAGATTTGTATATGTGCAGAATAGATTCAGGTGGGAAAAACTTCCGGGCCCTGCACAGAGAGCCGACTTTCATAGCGGCAGATTTGGCAATGGATTCGATATAGTCATTCCATTTGAGGTCCGCCGAAAGTGTAAGGCCAAGGAGGCGTAGTATTTTACTCTCTGGGAGGCTAACCTCTCCCATGCTAATGGGAGGTAGATGCGATTGTCTATGGCGGTTAGTTGATAACAGCTTCGTTTTAGAAGCATTGAAATTTACTAGCCATTTCCTACCCCAGGCCACTACGGATTGGAGGTCCTTTTCAAGCACGGCCTGCGAGGTTCGCTTTGTCGCCCACACCTGGTTTTTGATCGATGCGAGAGTAGATTGTTGTGTCATCGGCGTACATGCCTACTTGGCATCTAATGGCGTCGGGGAGATCATTAATATATATATATATATATATATATATATATATATATATATATATATTGGTCATGAATCCGAAAAAAATGGCTTGGAGGTAAATCCCACAGGATCCTATTAATATTAAATATTAACACTGATGCAGCCAGAAGGATCAATGTAATTAAATTTATTATTATTTTATTTATAGAGACAAAATTTATGACATATAAAAGCGTAAAATTTTCTTAAATCGGGTGGCCATTTCAACGGGCAAATTTAACATTCTTCTCATCAGCAAGACAAATCCTTATGGGAAAATAAATATATTTGTTTGTGTGTGTATATATATATATATATATATATATATATATATATATATATATTTGACAAGTTCTGATAGCAATGATCGTCCCCATTTTACTTTTTCTTAATTTTCTTCTTTCTTTTGTTCTTTTTCTTTTCCCCAAACATTATTTCTGTTTTTTTACACATTCAAACAAGCAAATAAATTTATTATCTAATAATTTTTTGTTCTCGTTGATGAGATGAGTGTTAAATTTACCTGTTAATATGGCCATTTAATTTAAGAAAATTTGAATTATTTTATATAAGGAACAGATATATAAAAAAGAAAAAGTATTCCTTTGGTAGTTTTTAAAATAAATAAATTTTATCTCAACAGTAGTCGGTTTGACTATTGTTGAGATAAAATTATTGTCCCTTGTATAAAATAATTAAAAACATATTATTTTAAACGTAAAAAAAATTATTGAAAACTTATGCCAAAGCCGAATATTACGTCATGTTTTTTTTAATCGTATCACCCCGAACAAGGCGGTAACGCCACTGATGTGCAGGGGGCTACATAAGAGTAAAAAAAATTAAGTAGAAGAGAGTGAAGAGAAAGACGAACCAATTAGAAAGGAGCAAGAGAAGGATGGGAGTACAGGTGTGATGACAGTTGCAAAGGTGGACAGAAAGGAAATGATATACAGGGTGGTGAAGAAAGAACTAGAGTCAAGTGGTTAAGAGATGAGTATTGATATTGCATCTAAATTCCTGGAGGTTGTAGCCGTCAGGAAAGCACAGGCGGGAAGTGCGAGAAAAGAAGCTGCAGGAGTAGAATTGTCGTCTGCATTTGGTAGATCTAACTGTGAATGGGTGGGACCTAGTTGCCAATCTGGTTGCACGAGTAAACACCTGTTGAATAGGCACCAGTGACTTAAGTTCGTTGGAGCAGAAGCCATATGTTATCTTTTTTTTCTATTTCTCCTTTTTCTTTTTTCTTTTTATGTATCTCTCCCTTTCTTTCCACTCTTCTTGGCTAACAATTACCACGACTGCTTATTCAACAAACATTTCTCCCTTTCATTCTTTTCCATTTCTTCTTTTTCTTCCCCTCTCTCCTATAACTTTTCCCTATTTTCCCTTTTACTCGTTTTTCGTTTTTCCCTTCATTTCCTGTTTCGCTTTCCCCCACTTCCGTTCCTGTAAAGCGCTTATTTTTTTGTTTCTTTACACATATGTAATTTTTAAAAAGTTTTTTCTAAAGATAAAGTTTGAGCCCCTTTCGCCATCTCTCTATTTCCCTCGCTCTGTAACAACGTCTAGACATCTATCTTCTAACATAATCTACTCTCTCTTTTTTAACACAGCCTCCCACTGTTCTTTCTTATTTCTTTCCTTTTCCTTCTTTTTAAATGAACAACCGGTACAAGAATTTTCCATAATAAATGGCCGATGACGAGCGAGTTTACTTCGCAGAAATGATCATACATATCATTATATATATATACATATATATATATATATATATATATATATATATATCCTATAAACTATATATATATATATATATATATATACTATAAACTATATATATATATATATATATATATATATATATATATATATATATATGTTTACTTGTGACGCGTTTCGTCCGTCTGGACTTAATCAGATTAAATTTGCTATCTTAGTACAACTACAATTGTGCACGAACGAAGAGTACTGAGGAGTTTTACATTATATATATCAGTTAAGTACCATACGGGATACACGCTTTGATAGACACTTTCATGTCTCGAAAGAGACATGACTGACTGGGTAGATTATCCTGCAGTAAGATGCCATTGCTTTCTGCGGTACACTGTTTGACAACCAAGGTTATAGAACCTAATCTGTCCTATTATTTAACCCATAACTGGAGGGAAGAGACGGATTAATACCTTTGTCAAGGGTATTTGTGCGTAAGTAAATGCAAGGAATTCAACTGGAATTCGAACTCGGCTTCCCAATTTGTCATTCCGAGTCGATATCCACTGCACCACAACGCACATCAATATATATAATATATATAAATGCATTCGGACATATATATATATATATACTCTCAAACCCTGATTGAGCACTCTGGATGGATGGTAGACTTTGAAAAACAGTGGCTACTTTAGCATATACGCATCGTTCATTCAGCAATGAATTGGAACACCCTCAGCTATTGAGCGTGTATAATGATAATATACACAGTAAAATGTCTGCTTCTTCCTACCGAGCGCTCATAGCTCAGAGGTAAAGTCGCCGACTGACGCCAACTCGGTCGGGTTTCAATCCTGGGCTTAAAAAGCAATCGGAGTCTGACCGTACTGATGAGCTGTGATACAGCGAAACAGATCTGTGCTGCGCATGCGAACTCGTATCTACATAACAAATTTAGTCCATAGTCATAAGGGACGAAACGCGTTGCAAGCAAAGTTTTTCCATTTTGTTAAAAAATTGTCCTAATATTGTTCTTGATATAAAATATATATATCGTTATCTCATTCAAGCTCTTTTCTCCACCCACTCCACTCTCATTACACCGGTATTCCCATCCGTCTATTACCCTCCTCTCGACATCCCTATAACTAACTCTATTTCTCACCACTTTCCCATATGTAACCCCTTGCGCAACAGTGGCAGTAAAACTGCCTTGCTTGGGGTGGACTGATTAAAAAACAAATAAAATGAAAATAAATAAATAAATAAATATTAATGAATTAGAGCACTCTGGCTATTGGGCGTGTATAATGATATACGTGCTAAAAAGTCTGCCTTCTTCTACCGAACGCTCGTAGCCCAGAGGTAGAATCGCCGACTGACGCCAGTTCGGTCGGGTTTCAATCCTGGGTTAAAAAGCAATCGGAGTCTAACCGTACTGATGAGCTGTGATACAGCGAAACAGATCTGTCTGCGGATGACTATATATATATATGTGTGTGTGGGTGTGTGTTTGTGTGTTTAAAAAATGTATCTCCTCCGCGATCCCCGGGCCCTCTAGTACTGAACCTTGTCTTAATTTCTTTCTAGATTATTGCTACGCCGAATCAAGCTTCTATCATTCCGAATGTTTCCGTTATTTAAAAGATGTTTGTTTTGTTTTGTTTTTTTTTTATAATGGAAACGAAAGTGATTATCAAGATCAATAAAATGGTTCCCTGAGGAATTTCTCAGCGTATTTTATGTCAGTCTGACAATTATTTTTAGAAATCTGTCTGTCAAATGTGGGTGGCGGTTTCGGCAGCGAAAATATAGCATTTTCGACAAAGGAAAGAAAAGTCTGACCAGCAAGCGGGCAACGGCCTCCATGATGAACACTGGCTAAAACTTAGCAATTCAGTTTTGTTCGCCAGTCGCTAATCTTTGGTCTGTCGACAACAACAATAGTTGTTTACGCCGAGCGAATGGACGTTCTTCTGGTTAGATTTCTCGCTAGTAGACAGATGAAAGCGCCGAAGTTCAACTCGATTTGAAGATTTGCCGTTGATGATCACAAGCTTTAAGGCCGACAAAGTGATTGACAGCTGATATTAAAACGGCAGATTTTCCCAGCCTGATGTGAGGTTCTAGACACGTCGAAATGACACAGGTTAACACCTCAGTGCTCGGCTCTCAGCGGCTGGCTACCATCTGAACTGAGGGACGATTGGCACGCTTGGGCGGTGGTGGAACGGTGAATAAATAGATGGGGAGTTGATTAGATTAATAGAGAAACGTTTGAGTTTAAGGTTCTTGGCAACAGCTGCAAAACTCGATTCCATACTATTCTGTACTATTTGTTTGTTATTTTTCTTACTTTCTTTAACCGTTTTCCGTCTTCTCATTCAAAGTGCGACCTAAACTTTCTTGGAATTTTGACACTTCATGTGAACTGTATTTAGTACGGACATTTATCGCTAACCATTATGAGCAGTATTTATTTATTTATTCTTTTTGTGTGTGTGGAATACGCAATTTAGAAATGATTTCATAAACCAAGTTTTAATTTTTTTTTTTTTAATCATATCACCCCGAGTAAGGCGGTAACTCCACTGATGTGCAAGGGGCTACGTAAGAGTGAAAAGATTGGAAAAGAGAAAGCCGGAAACCACATCCCAAACAGGAAACAAGAGATGAGCCCCCTCACCCGTTCAACAGACGTGGGTGGAGCGCGAACCGGGCGACAGATCAGTCCATCCACTCCAATTGGAAAAAAAAGAGGAAAAGATTGAAAAAAAGAGTAAAAGATTGGAAAAGAGAAGGCCGGAAACCACATCCTAAACAGGAAACAAGGGATGAGTCTCTTCACCCGTTCAATAGACGTGGGTGGAGTGTGAACCGGGCGATTTGTCAAATTCCCTAAAAATTGGTATGTCACCTCACATAGCCAGTAGAACTGACTACCAACACAAAATAGAATCGGTGAACAGAGTTCAAATTTATTCAGAAACTGCTTATATTTACTTCCCGTTAAAGAAAATGGAAAAGGCTAAAATCCACTTTTCATTTTACTGTGTCCCATCTCTGTTTCAGTCAGTCAGTTAAGTGCCATACGTGATACACGTTTGAGCGATCATGTCTCTTTCAAGACATGACTGACTGGGTAGATTTTTATGCAGCAGGTTGCTATTATTTTCTCCGGCATTCTGGTTACCAACCAACCAAGCCTATAGAACCTAATTTGTTCTGCTATTCAACCCATAACTGGAGGGGAAGAGATGGATTAATACCTTTCCCGAGGGTATTTGCGTGTAAGTAAATGCAACGAATTCAATTGGAATTCGAACTGTTTACCGTGACAACATTTCATGTAAGCCTTAAAGGTTAGAAGAGAATGGTTAAGGGAATTTCTTAGTGAAACTTTTTTTTGAGTTTTGTTTAATGGCATATTCACCTCTGTGGGTTATGTAATGCCAAAACGGTGGGTTTTTTTTATGTATTTTTCTCTTTTTTTAATATTCGGTTATAGTGAAAAGGTTGATTTAGTCAGATTTTAATGAATTTTTTTGTTTTTATTCTTTTTCATTTTAGAAAACTGAAAATGTCTTCTAGTATTGTATTCAAAAATATTTTGCTGATATTAATTTTTTCCTTCAAAAATATGTTATGGTAATAATTTTTTCCTCAAAAATATATTGTTGGCAAAATTTTTTCTTCAAAAGTATATATTTTTTTATATAAAAGTCTATTTTTATGTATATATTTCTATAAAAGTGTATTTTTATACTTTCATAGTTTTTGACCCTAGTTTAGGGGTTGACTATCTACCCATAACTAGGACCCTAACAGGTGTTACCACTCCGGGTCAGGGTGGACCTAGGAACAACAGTAATTAAAAGGTAGTTCTATGCTCCTAACAACCTCCCAATCAGAGGCCTTACTGCTAAATGCAGTTTACCGTAATGCTCAGGACTTTTAGTGAAACTAATGTTACATATATAAATAGAATAAGTAAAGAACAGGTAGGAAAAAATTGTCTTTAATCTAACATGTTTCACTTTAACAAGCTTCCTCAGAATTTTTGAAAGACGAAAACAAATTTCTGTCAGTTTTACATTTCCTAGTTTTCCGGCATTTACTTTTAAAAAGAAAAAAATGCTCAATACAACAAATATTGTAGAGCAAAATATAGTTTAATTTGTTTTTTATTTAAAATGAATATAGTTTACATTGTGATACGGAAATTTTTATTTCGAGATTTTTCAGGCTATGTTAACTCATTGTTATGAAAATGATTTTCATTTGAATATAAGAAAAAATACGTTTGTTATTTATGGATGTAGGACTTTTACTGATCAGTATGTTGACCCATTTTAAGTTTGAAAAATGTTTAAATTTGTGGGGGAATACATGATTTCTTATTTCAGTCTTAACGGCAAATGTGTCAGTCGATCAAAACCGCTGTTCAGACTCCATTTACGTTGATGTATCCATTATTTTTACAAAATTATTGTTTTAGTATTCTCTCTGTATACACAAATAAATACACACCGATCTTTATTATAATAGAGAGGATATATATATATATATATATATATATATATATATATATATATATATATAATCAAATTTATTTTTTATTTAGGATTAATATAGTTTACATTGCAGCGCGGAAATTTCTATGTTTCGAGAATTGTACCTCGTCATCAAGCAATGTTCGATCATTATTGTGAAAATGATTTTCATTTGAATATAAGAAATAATGTGTTTGTTATTTATAGTTGAGGGAAGACAGAAAAAATTATGTGTGTGTTCAGTTGAGCTAATCAGAATAGAGATTCACTTTAAATTTGAAAAATGGTTTATATTTCGGGGGAATACATCATTTCTTCTTTCAATCTTAACGGCAAAAGTGTCAGCCTTTTTCAAAACCCTTGTCTAGACTGCATTTCCGTTGATGTATCCATCATTGTTACAATTTTTTCCATTAGTTTTCTCTGTTATCTCATCATTTTCTAAAACAAAAAAGAAAAAAAGAAAAGAAAAAGAAAACATTATATATATATATATATATATATATATATATATATATAATCAAATTTTTTTTTTATTCAAGATTAATATAGTTTACATTGCGACACGGAAATTTCTATGTTTCGAGAATTTTACCTCGTCATCAAGCAATGTTCGATCATTGTTGTGAAAATGATTTTCATTTGAATATAAGAAATAATGCGTTTGTTGTTTATAGTTGCGGGAAGACAGAAAAAATTATGTGTGTTCAGTTGAACTAATCAGAATAGAGATTCACTTTAAATTTGAAAAAAGGTTTATATTTCGGGGGAATACATGATTTCTTCTTTCAATCTTAACGGCAAAAGTGTCAATCGATCAAACCCCCTGTTTAGACTGCATTTCCGTTGATGTATCCATTATTGTTACAATTTTTTCTCTTGGTTTTCTTTGTATCTCATCATTTTCTAAAACAAATAAGAAAAAAAAGAAAGAAAACATTTTATATTTTTGATCTGAACTAAAGGGACCTTTGAGTGTAATTATACTATTTTTTCGATTCAGAATGCATTTTATTCTAATTTATCCTAAAACTCTTAATTTGTAAACGAAAATTTTTAATATCTATTTATTTATTAAAAAATTTAAAATTCATTTTATTAATTTTATAAAATCTATTATATTATTATTATATTCTGATACAATTTTAATATCATAATACAATCTTTTAAATATCTATTTTATTATTACAAATTTAAATATCAATTTAATGATTTTAATATTTATTTAATTATTATTCTTTCATAATATAAAACAAATTAGTCGATATATGTAAATTAATAAACATTTTTATGAAGAATCTTTTCAATCATATTCTAAGGTGAACATTTTGCAATGTTTACATATGACATTTATTTAATTACGTTTATTTAATAGATTTTTATTCTTAAGAAATTTAATAATTTATAGTTTTTCATATAGACGCAAGGGGCATGGGTTGTTTAAAGACATAAATATTCTAGCTTTTTTTAAAATTTTCCATTTTAATGTGAGTGTTTTATTTGTTTCTTTTAGATACCAATAATATTTCGATAGGGATGTTCTATTTCTGTACTTATTATTATTAAATGAAGACGTGTGCTGGTAAAATCGTTTTTTCAGAGAGTTCTTAGTACTACCCGCATAAATCTTTGCATTACTATGGTTTTCCACAGAAGAAATGGTACATTGATAGGCAATGGATTTGTATTTGGTTTTTTATATGGTTGGTATACTTTTCTAAATCTAGTATAATCCATTATCTTCACTATTTATAGCCTTATTGGCTGTAAGATTGTATAACATATACAATTATATAAATACTGAAGATATTGGATAATACAGGGATGATGGCCTTATGATAGTGAGGAATGCCACAAATTTTAAAATAGATAAAATTAGAAAAATAATATATAGAGAATTTAAAACCTTAATCTGAAAGTGATTATTAATACAAATATAAAAAGTAGATTTCCTCGATGTAACTTTAGATTTAAAGTGAATCTCTATTCTGGTTACTTAAATTGAACATAATTCTTTCTGTCTTCCCACATTCATGAATAACAAACGTATTGCTTCTTATATCCAAATGAAAATCATTTTCACAACAATGAGTTAAAATTGCCTGATGATGAGGTAAAAATCTCGAAACATAGAAATTTCCGTGTTGCAATGTAAACTATATTAATTTCAAATAATAAAAAAAAATTAATTATATAGAGAGAGAGACAGAGAGAGGGGCGGGCGGAGAGACAGAAACAGATAGATGGATAGTTACAACAAGGCTGACAGAAATAGGACTAGCTTTATATATTTTACAAATGCATTAATGTTCTCGTAATGCGAGGAAGTGATAATTTTGTATGAGCATTGGAAATTAAGAAGGTTAATATGCTTTGAAAATCATTTTTCAGAATTTCTTTTACCTGAGCTCGAAAACCAACCAGATGTAACTGAAGCAAACACTCAACGATTTCTGTTATCAAACAGTTTCCTACATGGACGGCTTACGGCCATATCACGTTGAATACACCGGTTCTCGCTTTATCACCAAAATTAAGCAACACTGAGCCTGGTCAGGATTTAGATGGGTGACCGCTTGGGAATACCAGGTGCTGTAAGCGTATAGTGACGGATGTGCGTTGTGGTGCAGTGAATATCGGCTCGGAAAGAGAAATCGGTGAGCCGAGTTCGAATTCCAGTTGAATACCCTGCATTCACTTAAGCACTGGTATCCTTGGGAAAGTTATTAATCCATCCATTCCCTCCAGTTATGGGTTAAATAACAGAGTAGAACATGAGAACCGTGCCCTTAAAAAACAAATCCCAATTAATCTTGATACTCGAAAAGAAAAAAGTATTACTAGACACAAAACTTATATAAAAACAACAATAAATTGTTGAAAGAAAAAATATATTACCAGCAATAAATAAATAAAAAATTAGTTGGCAATAAATGACCCGCAGAGGTTGATATGCCATAAAAACAAAATATTCAACCAACCTACATAGACACAAAGGGGATGAGTAATAACTAAACAGAGAAGGAAAAACAGAATGAATAAAATAGAGCAAGTCATAGATATTTTTATCTACAAACTAGCAGTAAAACCCTGCGTTGTTCGGATGTAATGAAAACTTTAAAACTAATCCATGATCCTGAAGCTCAGACTCATCCTAAAGAATATTTGTGTGAAGTTTGGTGAGAATCGGATAAAAATTGTGGATTTGTATGAAGGACATACAGACAGATAAACAGACACACACACAAACATCTTGCTTTATATATCGATTTTCTGCACTACTGTAAGAACTGTAACCTTGAAACTTCTGAATATCGTTTCTTATGTCTTTGTCTATGAGTGTATCAAATTTGATTAAAATCGGACCACTACTTCTATAACCCGATTTTTTCGATTATCGATTTTCGATATTTATCGGGGGTACCTCGACACAAAACCTAGCTAAGAACACTCGCAGACGCTTATAATTAAACTGTGTCAATTTTCAAGAAAATCCGTTCAGCGTTTTCGGAGTCTATAGGTAACGGACACTCACACACACACACACACACACACACACACACACACACACACACACACAAAATTCCATTTATAAATAAGTTTAGATTCTGTATATTTTGAGAAAACAATCAGCATTTAAATCAAATATTTAGCGTTATTGTCGGCTGAAGCTTCTAACTTTCTTTTAAAATAGTCTTTCAGCAAAATAAATCTTTCTGTCTTCATTATTATTATTATTTAAAAAAATATTTTTGACCTTCATTGGTTTTAAAATCACATGCCGGGTCATAATCAATGACCTAGGGCAAGCAAGTGTTGTGATTTTCCGTTTAAACTGAATGACAGCTACTAACATAGAAAACTTAAACAGATGAAGCTCTTCGCCGTATATAGGTTGTGTTTGTTGTAACTCTTCTTTGGAATTCCCGGAGAGATAATACCCCAGAGATTTCGTTGATTTGTCTTTCAGTTTTTCTTTTTTTTTTCAAACGCAACAGGAACAGTTTCAGTTTATAAAGTGACACATTTTTTTTCCATTTCCATGTTTTTGTATTTGCTTAGGTTTTCAAAATCCTTTCACAGAGATTTTTTTTTCACTTGATACACTCATTTTAACCAGTATGCAACCATTTTTTTCTTTTCTTTCTTTGATTTTAATACCAGAGCGATTTGCTTGTATTGTTCGATCTGTGTTGATAGAAAAAATCCCAGAGGATCGTAACATCTGCTTCCTCAACTATAGACTCAGGGTGATGTCCATACCAGTTTACAACTGTTTTTTCTCGCGTGGTGATGATAGTTCTTCCATATCATCAACCTCATCATCAGTGGCGATTCTACAGGGGGTGCAGAAGGGACCAAGGCCCCACCAGAATTTTGGTGGGCCCCTCGGTTGCACCCCCCACTTTTGTAAGCTTCAAAAATGTATGAGCAGTTTAAAAAAAAACAAATAAAACAAAACGACCAGATAGACAGAAACATACATTTTGTGATCGAGGGAAACGGACTTAAGTCATATTTTCATACCTGAAGGAAGATGTTAATTAGAAATAATATCATCAACTTGATATGTAGATATATTGGCAGTCAGAGATTTATGGTCAAGTAAAAGAATTGGACAGTAATTTTCTTGAATCCACTGAAGACAATCGGCACTGAATTCCCAGACGCTGTTTGAGTTTGCCACCCTTCTCCCCAGAAAAATCTTGGCCCCTAAGTGACCCCCCGCTTTCAGAGTTCCCCAATCGCCACTGCTCATCATCATCATCATCATCATATTATTGTTATTATTTTAAAAATTGTTGACGTTTTGGTTCATAAACCATTTTAACTTCAGCTGACAAAGAAATTTAACAAAAATGTCTTTTCAGGATGTTTTCTAAGGTTGTTTGGCGCCAGAAAATAAGTTTGTTTGTAATTGGTTCTATTTTATAACCTTTTTTTCCTTTTGTTTTCATTTTGTTTATTTTTTGTTTCGTTATTTGTCTTTTCTTGTTTTTTTTATCTTTTATTGTTTTGTGTTTTTTTTTTTTACTTGAGTGCAAACTCCTGAATTGATAAATTCTGTAAATATTTCATACCGATACTGTTTACATCCGATAACACTTCTGAATTCTAATTCCTTCACTAATCTTTGTTATCTGTAGTTTAGTCGTTTTTCTATTTATTTGAGAAAATTTTGAAAAATGCACTTAAACAAATATTTTCTCATCAGAATTATTGTATAAGTCTGAAAAATATATACTGTGGACAAAAATGTTACTTTTAATATCCTATATTTTAAAATAAAAATACAGTCATACTTTTGATATCCAGATTTACACACAATAGAACCAAGTTTTAATTGGGTTCGTTATATTAACTTAGTCACAAATATCCTTGGAAAAATATATGAATTATCCTCTTTTTCCCCCAACTACAGGAGAAATAGTAAGATTTGTATCATTGAACCAAACTTGTATAAGCGAAAAAATTTCTGTCCAAATAAACTCCGTATATATATATATATATATATATATATATAGAGAGAGAGAGAGAGAGAGAGAGAGAGAGAGAGCGCGCGATTGAAAAGTAATGGCTTTCCACGTCTCCCTATCCCTGGTGGCTCTTAATATGTTTTCTCCTGTTACTCCACGCAACCCCCGTTCCTTCATCAACCTGATCAAGCCCTTCAAATATGTTATCCGCTGCCTTCCTCTGTCTCTTTTTCCTTCTATCTGGCCTGTCAGTATCAGGTTCTCCAAGCCTTCCTTCCTCATTGCATGCCCCAGGAACTTAAGTTGTCTCTTTCTGGTGCTCATTATTAGTTTTCTTTTCAATTCCATTCTTTCCATAACCTCATCATTACTCACAAGGACGGTCCATGATATCCGCAGCATCCTTCTGTGAAACGACATTTCTGCTGCTTCAAGTTTTTTTCCTCGTCTTCGATGATATTGTCCAGCATTCACTGCCGTATTGAAGAATTGACATCACTTAACAATCTAGCACTCTGTTCTTTGTTTCTAGGGAAATTTTCCTTTGTCTTAGTACTTTACTCAGCTTCTGGAACGCGTCCTTCGCCATGTTAATTCGCCTTCTGATCTCTGTGTCGCACTTTCCATCTCCTGTTAGAACGCTTCCTTAATATATTAATATAATATAAGGTATTTAAATATCAACTTATTAAACCGTAATCAAATGCTTTCTAACTATAAACAAGATGAAAATCCTAAAAAAGAAACTCTCAAGTACTAATATATCTCTAACAAATCCCAGTAAATAAATAAATCTAATCCGTGCATTCACTTAGGAAAGGGAATAATCCGTCTCTTCCCTCCACTTATGGGTTAAATAATAGGACAGACTGGGTTCTATAGCGTTGGCTGGCAACTAGTCTATCGCAGAAAGCAATAGCAACCTACTGCGGGACAATCTTCTACCCAGTCAATCATGTCTCTTTCGAGACATGATCGCCCAAAGCGTGTATCACATATGGCACTTAACTGAATGACTTTCTGCGGCATAAGAGTTCGTTATCGTGACTATTAAATATTTTACATTTGTTTTGCCTGTCTGCAAACTCATACATCACTAAATAGATTTATCAGTTCTTGACAACAAGATTATCAATATTCATAAGGGATTTGATTAATGAATTCAGAAAATATTATATTAATCTTTGAGTTGCGTTTAGTAAAAAATTAATAACCTTAGCATTCAATAGAGAAATCAGTTAAATGAGCTTAGGATCTGCAATAGGTATTTTACGCAATATGTTTTCTATGTGCCGTGTCTCTTAAAGGTGTAATCGATCATGGCCAAACCCCATCTCCCTATCGCTTGTAGCTCCCAACATTCCTTCTCTTCTATCACGCTTCGCCATCCATATGCTCATGTTTATCAAGTATATCATGCGTTGCTTTCCCTTGTCTCTCCTTCCCCTCTATCCGTCTCGTGAACATCCGATTCTCCAAGCCCTCCTTCCTCATTACATGTCCCAGAAATTTTAGCTGTCGTTTCTTGATGTTAAGTATCAGTTTCCTTTTCTTATCCATCCTCTCCAAGACCTTGTCTTTGATCACATGTTCTGTCCATGGTATCCTCAGCATCCTTCTGTAAAACCGCATTTTGGTTGCTTTAAGTCTTTCCTTCATCTTTAATGAGATTGTCCAACATTCACTTCCATACTGAAGGACATACATCACATAACAATCCAGTACTCTCTTCTTTGTTTCCGTCAAAATTTTCCTGTCTCTCAATACTCTACTAAGCTTCTGGAATGTATCTTTGGTCATGTCAGCACGCCTTCGGTTCACAGTGTCGCATTTTCCGTCCTCTGTTAGGACAATTCCCAGGTATCTAAATTTCTGCACTTTGTTGAATTTACTATTCCCGACTGAAAGTTACTGAAAGTGGAAAGAAATTCCACTTTCAGTAACTACTTCCTGGAGAATGGTCTTGTAGTTTCCTTTCAGTGTCTGCTTTCATCAGTGTGTTGTGAAGTAGTTTTCGCACTTAAGGTTATAATCGTGCTATGTCGAGTGCTAATCGACTTAACGCACCCTAAATGTTAGGAATTTGGCAATCTTCCACTGAAAGCTGATTCCTTAATATTCGGCTAACTGCCGATTAATATCAACTGCCTAGTAGTTCTACTGAACTCTAATAGAACTCTAACGGACTCTCTAAAACTTCTAAGAACTCCTATGAACTTCCCAAGAACTTCTCAAAAACTTCTCAAGTTAACTTCCTGTTAACTCTTACTAGCATCATAGCCCGGCGTTGCCCGTACAACTCAGAACATTTTAGTAGTAGGAGAAGGTGCCACTTCTTTTTTTACACATTTTGTTTTTGTTTGAAAAAACACTTTTTTTTTAAATGTTTGTTTTGTTTCAAAATTACTGGAGAAAAATATTCACATTTTTTTGTTGACCAAATGAATTTTTTAAACGTCGGAATAAAAATTAAATATAAAGGCTCATTTTTTTTTAATAAAAAATATTTTAGTCGCGTTTGACACGTGTTATTTGATTTCTGTGACGTAAATTAGCAACCATCTTAGATCTTAGACGTTTTACGGAGCAAATGTAAACAATCGGTTCCATTGGCCAAAATATGCGAAAGGGAAAATTACTGAACTTAAACTCAAAAAGTATGTGTCGACCTGTTTTCCCTGCAGATATGTGTCCCTAGAAAGTTTGAATGGCGTGGCTTAAAAAACGTAGGAGTGCATAGGGAAAAGTCACACACAGAGTCACAGATTTCCTTTTATATATAGAGAGAGATTAATATAGAAGGGAGAGTTCATTATCTGAGGAATAGGTGTGTTTCATCATAACACAGTGTACTATCCGCGTATCTTATATTGTTCAGATTGCGACCGCCAATGACGAATCCTAGCAGGACTTTTAGCGCTCTCAGGATTGTCTTGCTGTATGGACAACGTAGTACTATATTGTTTATACTTTTACAAATCATCATGCAAACAATATAGTACTGCTTTATCCATAGTAGAAAGATTCCAAAGCATGCGAGTGAGGAAATCCACGGAAAATACCGATGGTTATCCAGGTATGCCCGAAAAATTTTGCCGAGAAAGAAAAAATAATACTTTTAACAAAAAAAAAAAAGCATCATGTCAAAATTTAAGGGTTTCTTACGAAACAAGTTCCATCAATTGGTATAGGTTTTCTATTATGTTTTTCGAAAACAAACTTTATAGATACCACGTTTTTTCAATATCAATTGCTTCGTTTCCTTCCAGGAAATTTGTGTCACTGTTTCGGACCAGTAACTTTTTCTCGTCAAAATCCATCTTCCACATTTACAAATCTACCATTCGTAGAAGTTGATACGCCGCAAAACGAAAACACTCAACATGAAAGAACTCATTACTGACATTATTCCATAAAGTATCCTACAATTAAACAAAAACAAACTGTATTCCAAAATATAACTTCAACAAAATACAACATAAAACACACTTATCACCACCTTTAGTAATCATGCCTATACAAACATATATGCACAGAATCTGACTATCAACTACCATGTATTCAATTGTGAAAGCAGAACAACATCATAGTTTTATAGCAGAATGAGCTACAATACATTTTATCTGTAGTTGCAGTCATGCAATTGCGTTCAAAATATATTTAGTTGAAGCCATAAAATTGTGTCCAAAATATTTAAATTTTGGCTTTAAATAATCCATAGAGGTTGAGATACTGCCAAACAAAATCAATCAAACAACCAACATGAAAGAATTTTTCATGACATTAATCCATATGATATGACAATTTCTTAAAGAAATCAAACTCTATTCCAAAATATAACTTCAACAAAACTACAACATAAAATACACCTATCACCGCCTCTAGTAATAATCTCCACAAAAACATTTATAAGCATAAAAGCTGAGTATCAAATACCAAGTATTCAATTATGAAAGCAGAATAACATATTGTTGTGGATTCTTGTTTAGAAAACCACGCAATATAAGAATAACACAAAACAGATATGAGAGGAAAAATGTAACTATATTGAACAAAAGATATACAACCTGTACACGGTTACTAGATTCAGGAAAACTTGTTAATAGGAGGCCAAATATATACAAAGAAGTAAGTCCGGGTAATAAGTCTATATTCTTGCTGACCAACGAGCGGCGGTTTAACTGCTCTGACAAGCACCAACTCTAACAACAACTATATTTATTTGTCCCTTCCAGTAAGAGCAACATGTGACACATGGTCAGTTATGACTGGGATTTCCGGACTATATGGCCCGGCCAAAAAATGGCTGTCTATTTTTGCCCAATCGTGATTCTACCCTTCGGCGGAACCACGACTGGGTTATTGCTCTCTGCTCGGAAGCAGAGAGCGCCCTCTACCCGAAGGCAGAGAGCTGAGAGTGTTATAGTTGAAGAGTCTCAGCAACTCTAACAACAATAACCCGTTCTCTGTAGGCAGGAATATTTGTATACCATGGAAGAGTCCATAGAGTGTGTAACTATGGGTGACTCCCCAACACATTCTAACATTTTTATGACTTCAAAGCTCCCAAAAAAGTAAAATTCGGCATTAAATGATCCATAAGGATTTGATATGCCATTAATCAAACAAATCAATGTGTCTATCCGTATCTGTCTATCCGTATCTATCTATCTATCTATCTATCTATCTATCTATCTATCTATCTATCTATAGGGGTAGAACCCCTTTATAATGGACTGTTCCGTTTATTACACATACCGGCTAGGCTCTGTATGCGCAGACACAGAACAGACGCCAGGAAGTAGACATATATAGACAATTTATCACAGCTGAGAACAGGTTTCCACTCAGACTTACCCTTCTGTATTCTTGTTTTTCAATATATCTTGTTGTTACAAGTCCCATGTTCATGTATTACTTTCCTGTATACTTACTCAACACAACACAACACTATCTATCTATCTATCTATCTATCTATCTATCTATCTATCTATCTATCTATCTATCTATCTATCCCTTTCTTTATCTAATAAATGTCGTGGATGTGCGTTGCGGCGCAGTGGATATCGGCTCGGTAAAAGAAATCGGACAGCCGAGTTCGAATTCTAGTTGAATTCCTTGCATTCACTTACGCGCAAATTACCTTGGGAAAAGTATTAGTCTGTCTCTTCCCTCCAGCTATGGGTTAAATAATAGGACAGATTGTGTCCTATAGCCTTGTTTGGCAACCAGTCTATCGCAGAAAGTAATGGCAACCTAGTGCGGGTTAATCTTCTGCCCAGTCAGCCATGTCTCTTTCGAGACATGATCGCCCAAGCGTGTATTACGTATGGCACTTAACTGACAGAATAAATGCTACTGCTTTTTACCTTTTCACTTTTTTTTGAAACCCAAGTCTTGTTTAGGTTACATGCCCACTTTTGCGCTTTAAGATATCTTCTGCCTTGTTTCTATTTTGCTTTTAATCTAATTCATAACCTCTCTATCCTATAATCTCCCTAATCTCTCTCCCTTTTACAAATTCTTTACCCTACTCTTCTTCCTTTCGCGGTATCTTTCTTCCTATTAATCTAATTTATTATCTATTATTCTATCTTTTCATCTCTCTCTCCCTCTCTCTCTCTCTCTCTCTCTCGCTCTTTCTTTTTTCTCTTTCTTTTTTCCGAACGCATGTTTAGCCTCACACATTTCTCACTTTCTTTATTTAATAGGTCATCTCCTTACCTATCATTCCTGACTCTCCTTTTCTCTTCTCTTTCTTCAGTTCTTTTAATCAAATGCCATACAATTATTTTTATGGCCCCTTTCCGCGTATCAAAGGAGTAATGTAAAAACAAAACTTTACCCAAATCATCTCCAAGCTTCATTTCGTTTCGTTCTAGTTTCCATTCTTATACTTTCACGTTTTTTTCTCTTCTTTTCTCATTAATTCTTCCTTTTTTTTCTGTTTTTTTTTTGTTTGTTTGTTTTGTTTTTGTTTTTGTTTTTGTTTTTATTTCTTAACGCATTTGTTCAGAGCGGTCAAAAGGAATGAATGTCTCTGCCATGTTGCAACTCTCATCAGAGTTCTCTCCCTTGGTAAATAGGCTAAACTGAACAAAACAAAAAACGTAAGATACAAAACCTTAACATTTGCCTTACGATATTCGCACTGGCTTCTCTTTTTTTCTTTTTTTTTTTCTTTTTTTCTATTCCTATTTTTCCTATTTTCATTTGGATTATAGTTTCTGTGGTTTAGAGCCAATGATACGGTCGTGGTAGTAGTTGCAAGTAGTTTAGTAAACCTAAAGACAGATAGATTCTTTTATGTGTATGTAAATACTTACAGATGAATGGCAAACATTCTAGCAATAGATAGATAGATAGATAGATAGATAGATAGACAGACAGACAGACAGACAGATAGATAGATAGATAGGTAGATAGATAGATAGATAGATAGATAGATAGATAGATAGATAGATAGATAAGTGGTTAATACTAATGGAAGTACATTCAACAGCTAGATATTTACTTTTAAAATGTGCTCAGTATGGAAGTAGAGCAGAGATACGTTGTTATTATTATTAATATAGCATACTGCAATTTAGTAGCTATAAAGTTTCAGTGTTTAATACACCATCATCAGCCAATGAAATGAGGTTAATTTACTTGGATAGATAGATAGATAGATAGATAGATAGATAGATAGATAGATAGATAGATAGATAGATAGATAGATAAGGAGATTTTAAAAAAGTAAAATAATATATTGAAGGTCATCAAATGAGACGAATAAAGTGAGGTGGAAGGTTATTACATTTTAAAAGTATTGAATGTATGAATTCATACACAAAATGAATCAATGTTTTGCCAAAGAAGACTAGACATGACAAGAGTTTAAACCGGAAATTACACGAGCATAGGATATAAAATGCGAAAGCTTGGAAGAAAATAAATCAAAACATAAAGGATAAAAATTGTGAGATCACCCATATATCGATTCTACCTTCACACAATAATGAACAGCTCCAACAACAACAACCTTAGCCAATCATGTATATGTATGTATGTATGTATGTATGTATGTATGTATTTTACTAACGTTCACCCATTACTAGGCCCGAGATATACTCAAGATAGATGGTTCTTAAAGCGGTTTGTTGTGTGAACGCTAAGAGTAATGAGTGCAGCCTATGTGGATATGGATTAAAGATGGCGTTAAACCCTAAATTTCAAGAGGTTAAGATTGTGGCAGTCAAGAAAAGATCCTCCTGGGATTCTGTTCCACAACACAACAGTTTGTGAAAAGAAAATATCCAGGTAGAGCTTACGGCCTACTGAAGGAATACGAAAGAAATGAGGACGACTCACCTCAATATGCACTGCGTGGTGAGTCTTTCCTGGGAGTTGAATGAAGGAATGTATATCGTCGAACATAGTGATAGAGTATTGAGAGACTTAGGATGTTTTATCGGTGGAAAAAGTGCTGTAAAAGGGAAACCAATTCATCAACGACAAAGTTGCGACGACGTTTTTGGACAATCAAGACTGGAAAGATCTGAAGTGCGTTTAAGTGTAAACAGGCGTTGGGGCAATGGGGCCTCATTAAAAGAAAACCTCTTTCATTGTTATAGATGGAAATTCATGGTTTTCTTAATAATGAAGAAAGTTTACAAGTTTGATTTTGGAGATATTTAATGTAACCAGACAAACTTTCTCCCCTTGCGCTGTGAAACCTAGGTCAGAGTAGCGGTCAGCTAATAAGCTTAGGTCAACTAGATTTTTGGAGGTGTGCTCATATCCTGTTGTATCATTTACATAGATATTCACAAAAGATCGCAGTATGGTCTTAGGTAGATCATTAATATAAAGCATGAAGAGGGTTGAACAGAGCGAACCTCGGAGGACTTGCCATTAAGAACTACCTTCATAGGTCAACCTGTTAACTTGACGACTGAAAAAGTTCTTTAGTAATTCCGTAGCTGGAGAGCTTGTGTAGCAACCTCCTATGCCTCAGCTTGTCAAGAGCCGTCGATATCTCTAATTCGATCGTCTTCGTGGTATTCTTGTCGTCTAATGCCTGATCATTCGCACATAGGTGATGGTAACGAACCCATCTAAGCTGCTAGCCATCATACCACAAACCCATCTACTTTCACGCATGGAATAAACTAGAATGCATTGATTTCGAGTGGCTCCTTTGCTTTGCAGTCAGAAACGTACTGCTCATATACCTAAACTTTCTTTAGTATTGTGGATCTTCGTCGCCAATTTGCTGTGGAGTTGTTATGGCAAATCTTAACGCAAATCTTCGTCGCCAGTTTGTTGTGGTGTGGTTGCGGCGAAACTTCTCTGCAAAGCTGTAGGGACCGGTTTGTGCGGGAAGTAAGACACGGAACAAGAAGGTAGGTTCAAAACAGTGTATTAGGATGACAAGAACATATGTACAAAGTAAGTGTTAATAATAAGTAAATAAAAATAAAATTTTCTATTTAAAGAAAACAAATGCATCTGGGTACAAATAATCCGGTTCGCGAGTCGCATGGCTAAACTAACAGGATTCTAATGATGAAAAATTGAAGCAGAATTAAATCGGAAATAAGGCAAGAACAGTTTGGCCTTGTTCAAAACACTGGAACAAGAAATGTCATCTTTATCAGAAGGCTATTATCGATAACAATAGAAGCAAAGAAATATATATACCTATGTTTAATACATTTCCCAAGAACTCCTTGAAACAGGTAAAAATGGTAAAAATGCATAATAACAACCTGACGCGCGCCTTTAAAATAATAGATTAAAAGAGGTACATTTCACTGAGAATCATTGTGTATCAAAACTTTGTCTGTTTTGGTCTTTAGTTAGTAAGTGTTATTTCTTAATTGCTTCTGTTTAGAAAGCAAAGGAAATTATTATTATTACCTTCAAACTTTTGCTTTTGTGACCTGGACATCGATATTTTAAATCTCACCTTTTTCTCATTTCATTCCAGACAGATTTAGTGCTGAGTTGCTAAAAGTGAATTTTCTAGAATTTTCTAGAACTTTCTAGAAGTTTCAATAATTTTAGAACAACAAAGATGGCAGCATACAGGGAACGTTAACTCAACAGTTCAGTTTATTTCTAGCTTTTCAAGTAGGGATAAGTCGTCGCTGATAGTCATTCGTCTCAGATGAATCAGTTTTGTTTAACGGTATATCAACCTCTGTGGGTTATTTAATGCCAAAAATGTGAGGCTTTAAGGTATTTTTTTAATGTTCGGTTATAGTGCTGAGGGTGATTAAGTCAGTTTTTAATCTTTTTTATTTCAGAAAACTGAAAATGTCTTCTAGTTTTGTAATCAAAAATGTTTTGCTGATAATAATATTTCCTTCAAAAATAAGCTATTGCAATAATTCTTTAAAAAATGTATTGTTGGTAATATTTTTCCTTAAAAAATGTATATTTTTCTATAAAAGTCGATTTTTATACTTTCATAGTGTTTTTACCTCAGTTTAGGAGTTAGCTATTTGCCCATAGCTGGGACCCTAACAGGTGCTACTCATCTCAGATGGCATCAACAGGTTGTAAGTATTTGGTAGATGCATTTTTGCTATCTCTATAAAGAATTTATTAAAACAAGCGCCAGAAAGTACTGTGACAACATCTGCTAAAGTGTGTGAAGCCTACAAAGCATATTTCTGTATAGCTGTCGGGGATCAAGACAAACCCTGGGCACCTCATTTCAGCTGAGAACTCTGCAAAAGAACTCTAAAAGGTACGATAGAAAATTTTGTTTGTTTTGTGTAAAAGTTTGGATATTTTTATTTAATTCTTCTTCTTCTTCTTCTTCTTCTTCTTCTTCTTCTTCTTCTTCTTCTTCTTCTTCTTCTATGTGCCCTGTCCCTTCAGAACGTAGGCAATCATGGCTTTCCACGTCTCCCTATCCCTGGTGGCTCTTAGCACGCCTTCTCCTGTTACACCATGCAACCCTCGTTCCATCATCCACCTGATTAGGTCCTTCAAATATATTATCCATTGCTTTCCCCTGTCTCTTTTCCCTCTATCTGGCCTGTTAGTATCAGCTTCTCCAAGCCCTCCTTCTTCATTGCATGTCCCAGGAATTTCAGCAGTCTCTTCCTGATACTCAGTATTAATTTCCTTTTCGTTTACATCCTTTCCAAAACCTCATCACTACTCACATGCTAGATCCATGATATCCACAGCATCCTTCTGTAGAACCACATTTCAGTTGCTTCAAGTTTTTCCTTCATTTTTGATGATATTATCCAGCATTCACTGCCATATTACGTTTCCTTTTTTAAGCAAATCTTTTTGAAAATATGCATTAACTATTTTTCAACAATCGTGCATAGGGTGATTACAGTATCATTAGTGTCCACATATTACTAGTGTCTACAGGATGTTTCTATACTGGGTCACTGACAAGAGCCATCTTTTTCTTCTTTTATGTGCCGTGTTCCTTCAGAACATAGGCGATCATGGCCCTCCACATCTTCCTATCTCTTATCGCTCTTAAAACTACTTCGCCTGTTATTCTACTCAATCCCTGCTCTGCCATTCATCTTCTCAAGTCCATCAGGTATGTTCTGCGCTGCTTTTCCTTGTCTCTCTTTCCCTCTATCCGTTCCGGGATCGTCAGGTTCACTAAGCCCTCCTTCCTCCCTACAGGTACCAGAAACTTCAGTTGTCTTTTCCTGATGTTAATTAGTTTTTTTGTGTTCATCCTCTCCAATACCTCGTCATTGGTCGTTTGTTTCGTACATGGCATCCTCAGCATCCTTCTGTAGAATCGCATTTCAGTTCCTTCATCTTTGAGAAGATTGTCCAGCATTCACTGCCTTATTGAAGGACAGACGTCACATAACCATCTAGTAATCTCTTCTTTATTAACATTGTGGTTATAGTAGTATATGCACCGAAAACACAAATCAGTGAGAAAAGGGCCATACAAATACGGAATATTAGGGATATTCAGTACTCAAAATTATATATTTTTGTGGCATTTACTACATTAATTACTGTCCAAATCAGAATTTTACATATTCATTGCACGTGTTTTAGAAATTTGAAAAATCAAAAAAGTAATGTTATTTTTCAAAGTATAAAAGTTTCCAGCACTTTCGAATTTGAAAACTAGTAGGAAAAATATTCTTATATTAATTAAATACTAATAATAATAAATGCGGCTCATGCGAACATCATTTACTCGAATTGTAGTTGGAGACCTCAGATTAGTTAAAAAGGTTCCGGTAAATTTATTGATGGGATTCCTGGTATCCCATACCTTACAGAAATGCAAAAGAATTATATTCACATTTACAACTTACACTCTACAAGGCTTACGGCCATATCACGTTCAATACGCCGGTTCTCGCTCGATCACCGAAGTTAAGCAACGTTGAACCTGGTCAGTACTTAGATGGGTGACCGCTTGGGAATACCAGGTGCTGTAAGCGTTTAGTGACGGATGTGCGTTGTGGTGCAGTGGATATCGGCTCGGAAAGAGATATCGGTGACCCGAATCCGAATTCCAGTTGAATACTCTGCATTCACTTAAGCACTGGTACCCTTGGGAAAGGTATTAATCCGTCCCTTCCCTCTAATTATGGTTTAAATAACAGCGTAAACTTAGTGGACCCTGCCCTTAAAAACAAATCCCAATAAAACTTGATACTCGAAAAGAAAAAAGTATTACTAGACACAAAACATATAAAAACAACAATGAATTGTCGAAAGAAAAAATGTATTACCAGCAATAAATAAATAAAATTTAGTTGGCAATAAATGACCCACCGAGGTGTTGATTTGGCATAAAACAACCAACGCACACTATACAAAGAGCTTTATCTAAAAATCTTATGTTTTTGTTTTGTTATATTTGTTTTTTTATTGATTTTTTTTTAAATGATCCGTTTAAAATGTCATGAAGTCATTTCTGACCTTAAGTCTATGTTTGGGGAGCCAATGTGTATGCAACAGAAATCGAAGGAAATAATAATAATAATAATAATAATAATAATAATAATAATTGTTGGCATCATTGTCTTCTCATTCTTATTCTTATTCTCCAGTGTACCGTGTCCATTCAGGACGTTGGTGATCAGGGCTTTCCACAATTTCCTGTCCTTATGAAGCTTAATAAATTATTGTTTTCGTTATATCCTAAATCTATTTCCTCTATCCATTTACTCAAGCGCGCTAAGTTGGTTTGGCGTTGTTTTCCTCTATCTCTCTTCTCTCCTGTGAGTATCAAATTTACCAAGCCTTCTTTTCCCATTATGTACCTTACAGATTACAACGGTTTCTTTCTAATGCTAAGGTATATGGCTTCAATAGCAGATGGAAAATTTTCCAGCCAATACAAATCAGTATTTAAAGAAACGAATTTATCTTTGGACAATTCTGTGTTGTGTGAGATATTTTCCAATACTAGACAATGAACATTTCGATCAAATAGCGTTTGGTATCTTTGCTAACATTCGTGAGATTTGAGTTAAATTCTCTGAAAATTAGTAACATTACTTTGGATTTTTATTAAAGCATTGTTAACTATTATTAATCATTGATTAGTATTTCATCTTCGTTGCTTTACATTGTATACTGTAAGTCTGCGGTAATTAGTAATAATTATATTATGTTTTTATGAGATGAAGTATTATCAACCATTATTTTTTTTTCTTATATTTCTCGCATCTCAATTGCTTTTCGTCAGAAAGATTCAGACCGACAGTCTGCAGCAATTATAATAATATGAATTTTTATAAGATTAATAATTGTCAGACATTATTAATGTTTGACTTGTATTTCTTTCCTTTTAATTGCACTTCATCACAACGATTCAGTCAGTATATGGCCTTTAGTAATAATATTACTTCGAATTTTTATTAGACGAAGCATTGTCAACCATTATTAATTTTTTAACACATTCTCTTTCATCTTAATTTTAATTGCTTTTCATCGCAGCTACAGAGATCGACAGATTTAGGCGATTAATATCAGAAAAAAAGCCAGCCACATCGTTAATGGTTTTTTCTTTTGTTTCTTCCTTTTTTCTTCGTTGGGGGGTGGGCTGAAGAATAAGGAAAAAGAAGGATGATAAGGGGTCAAAATTACTTAACACCAGATTGGAAGTTGTGGTCCTGAAGAAATATTGAACGTTGAATAAATGTTTGTATATATTTCGGAGATGACGTAGTATTTACAGTATTTACATTATTCGGACTATTGTCCTCGTCTTTGTTGTTATTTGTACGACGCTTCGGTTGTTGTACTCTCTGGCCTTCTTCAGGGGGAATTTCTGAATTCTAGGAATTTAGGTTCGAAATTCCTAGAATTTTGCTAAGAATTTCAAACCGAACCCATTATTACAATCACTGGAGTATATGATCTTCATTCCTTGCGCAGTAGTGCTTTTTCTGGTAGCGATGAGTTATCTCACTTTAACACTGTGAGTTACTTGTTCACCACTGCTATAGCCTGCTATTGAACTCACAACTCTTTGGATCAAGTCACAGGAACTAACCAACGTCTATATCCACTGGGCCATGAGTCCTTAAGGCAACAAAGATGAGGACAATAGTCCGAATAATGTAAATACTGTTAAATAAGTGTTATGTTTAATTTTGTATTAAGTTAAATATTTTGCAACCATTACTGATTTGCTGATCCATGTTTTGTTTTGTTTTTGTTTTGTTTTGTTTTTGTTTTGTTTTTTTTTGTTGTTTTTTTTTGTTTTCTTTTTGTTTTGTTTTTTGTCTTAAGTTTTTTTTTTTAATTTTAATCCTCATCCTTTACAAGGTCCGGAAGTCAATCGAGAAAAAGAGTTACGTAAGGAGGCAATTTAGGAGGATAGGAGTGGGATATAACGGTTAACCCTGGCCTTGAACAGGTTAAAATTGTAGTGATAGGGAAAACCTCCTCCTTTGGAGACGGTTCCAAGGAGCAGTGGTTCGCGAGAAAAAGGTTTTAGAAAGGAATTTACTTCTCCCCGATGGAATACGGTGAGAATGTGGCTGGTTTGCTACGATCTAAGTGACATAGCGTTGAATTTCAATTATTTCTCATCGCAACAACCATCAATCACTTTCAAGACTTGACAGAGTCCCAAAGTGTTTACGACCTTGCGGTTGATTAATTACATCCCCACTGACGAAGCATCGCAAATCTATTGCTTCTCCATCGCTATTTATATGGCAAATGTTCATAAAATTGACATGACTTAGTTCCACCAGTTCAGACCTTCACAGCTACGACTTAGCTACCATTCCATGTACACCAGGTCAAATAAGCGTCATTTCAATGGTAACAAGGAAGTTTGACTTAGGCAGCATCTTCCCGAAAAACGCTATTTTGTAGAACAGACTCCCAAAAGGACCATTACATAGTATGTGCAGGTCGTGCAATGGATGGCTCCTCAAAATAAGAAATCGGTGTGTGGTGGGAGGGTTGAATTCTACTCAAGTTCGTTAAATGATTAAAATTTAAGTGGTGAAAATTTAAATGATGAAAACTTAAATGATGAAAATTTAAATGCTGAAATTTAAATCATGAAATGATTTCAATTTTTAAATTTAAAAAAAATTTAAAAGAAAATTTAAATTATGAAAATTTAAAGAATGAAAAAACAAATTCATAGCAACAACCATCAATCACTTTCCAGACTTGACAGAGCCCTAAAGTGTTTACGACCTTGCGAGAGATTAATTACATCCCCACTAACGAAAAATTGCAAGTCTATTGCTTCTCTGTTATATGGTAAATGTTCATAAAAGTGACTTAGTTCCACCAGTTGAAAACTTCAGAGCTTAGAACTGCCATATTATGTACACAGGGTTGAATTATGTTAATTTCACTGGTAACAAAGAAGTTCATCTCAAACATCTTCTTCCCGAGAAGCGTTATTTTTCAGAACAGATTCCTGAAAGGAACACTACGTATATTATTGCGGGTGGAGTAATGGATGGCTCCTCAGAATGAGAAATTAAAGGGCCGAGTTTGAATTCCACTCAAGGTCGTCACATTCACCTACGCAAATACCCTTGGGAAAGGTATGGCTCCATCCCCTTCCATCAAATATAGATTAAATTGTAGGACTTGTATCTGAATAAAAAATCGTTGTTATTCTAAAAAAAAATGCAACATTCACTCGCAAAAACTTATTCTTGTGGATTCTGAGTGAGGAACCACACAAAATAATGAACAACAAAACACATATTTGAGATAGAAAAATAAGTAATATTAAACGTAAAGATACAAACTGGAACGCAGGTTAGTAATCCAGGAATACGATTAGTAAGGAATATATATATATATACTAATCTTGAAGTGAAACCGTGCTGAAATTAGTATGTCCGTGTAATACTATTCTGTCTGAGTGGAGCTCAGAGCTGCTATGACTACTGACGCGGTATTCTCTGTGAAACTTCGGTATCAGTTGGCATTTGCCTCTGCAACTATGACACTGTCAGCCCTCTGCCTTCGGGTAGGGGGCGCTCTCTGCTTCCGAGCAGAGAGCAATAACCCAGTCGTGGTTCCGCCGAAGGGTAGAAGCACGACTGGGCAAAAATAGACAGACATTTTCTGGCCGGGCAATATAGCCCGGAAAGCCCAGATATAAACTGACCATGTGTCATATGTTGCCCTTACTGGGAGGGACAGCTAAATAATGAGTATATGTATAATCAAGTCGAGTCCATTATCGTAGAAAAAAGAGAGATCTCACAACACTTCGAAATATATTTCGGCTTTAGTAAGCCGTAATAATCAATTCAGTCAGTCAATCAACTCTGATCACATGCCCTCTTCAAGTCTAGATTCAACTGTTATCTATCCTACATATCCTCATAATCTGCACTTACTTCCTCCTCTTATGTCTTTACAACAATCTCACTCACTAACCCTCTACATTTAAAGGCTCTTGAGCCTTGTAGTAGGTGAATATTTAGTAAAAAAATTATTACTAGTAGAATTAGCTTTAGTAGTATCAGTATTATTCGTAGTAGTAGTTGTTATATTCAGACTATTTTCCTTGTCTTTGTTATTGTTATCACAATGTTACAGCTATTGTGTCTTTATTGTGGCATTTTACAAGTGAGTGTCAGTCCAGTTAATCTCCAGAAAATTTTGAACGGATCCCCTCCTCAGATTAAATAAAAGGTTCAGTTCCACAACTTTTTAGAACAGACTCCTGAAAGGATACTTCCCATAGCACTACAATTATTCTCATTAGGTATATTCAGACTATTTTCCTCATCTTATCAAAATATTTCAGCCATCGTGCTCTCTGGCCTTTTTCAGATGATTCTTAATCCAGTTGTCCTTCAGGAAATTTTAAACTGAACACCCGTTCCTTGTTTAAATAAGATTCAGATCCACTACTTTGTTGAACAGACTCTTGATAAGATACTTTCCCTAACACTGTAGTCTTGTTCGAGTCTAGGGTCAACTGTTATCTATCCGTATAATCTGCACTTACTTCCTCCTCTTACGTCTATACAACAGCCATACTCAGTAACCCTAATGCGGTAGGAAGAGAAAATCAATGCCAAGAGACGACGTATGCGTGATCAGGAAAAGTGTGAAAAATCAACGAAAAACATTATTCGTTTTGTTTCAATTAATTTGCTCAAAGGTGTACTCCAACAGTTTCTTTTCTCGCACTTCTCGCCTGTGGGACTCGCTTCCGTTCACTTGCTTTCCTGATGGTTACAATTTCCAAAAATATAAATGTAACGTCAGTTATCATCTATGTTTTTGAATCCTGTTCCCAGTAAGAAAATGTCAAGAAGATAAGTAGTAATAACTAGACTTCAAATCTTCAAAGAATTAAACGCAACGTCAATTGACATCTTCTATCTCCTTGAATCCTATTCAACTTTTACTCATTCTTCGACACCACCAGAGTCCAGTCTTTTGTCTCACTGTAATCCCCTGTGCATTAATGGGGTAACACGTTGCTTGGGCTGAAATTATTAATATACTAGCAGTACATTTCTCGGATGTAATGAAAGCTTTAAAACTAATCCATGGTCCTGGAGCTCAGACACTTTAGACGTTGGCACAAAAGACTAAAAAGCAATAGTTGTTTCCAGTTAAAGCAAAACCGTAGACTGAAAGAAAAATGAATGGATGTAAGTCAAATTTTGCTTTCCTGCTATCGATATTAAATAATTTTTTTCGTCGTTAACTGAATTTTGAAGGCTAAATAAGTCTTCTGAATAAATGGTATCATGGTTGAGACTAAGAACTACAATTATACCTACTTAGAGCCAAACCCAAAGCAAAAACTAAAATAAAAGGACTGAAAGGAATACATACATGCAGGCAGATAAACAGACACACACACAAACATCTTGCCTTTTATATATATTATCGATTTTCTGCTCTACTGTAAGAACTACAACCTTGAAATTTCTGAATATTGTTTCTTATGTCTTTGTCTAGAAGTGTATCAAATTTTATTAAAATCAGACCACTACTTCTATAACCCGATTTTTTCGATTAACAGTTTTCGATATTTATCGGGAGTACCTCGACATAAAACCTACCTAAGAACACTCGTAAACGCTCATAAGTACAACTGCGTAAATTTTCAAGAAAATCGGTTCAGCCGTTTCAGAGTCTATAGGTAACGGACACACGCACACACACACACACACACACACATACACACACACACACAGACAAAGTTCCATTTATAAATGAGTTTAGATATAGTTGTAAAAGAGATAGCATATAACCATCACAGATCAAATCACAACATCTCTACTTATATCTCGACAGCAATACTCACAAAAGATCAACAAGCGATAAACAAAAACCAAACAAATTCTTCAGCATTAAATGACCCAAAAGGGTAGATATGATGGTAAAACAAACAACTAAACTTAACTTTCTTCAATACCCCCTATACCAGTCTTTTCTCCCGCTGTAGCCCCCTGCCCATTTGTGCAGTCTCACTTTGCTTGGTGTGAAACGATTAATAAAACATATATTCCATAGAATTTAGTTTTAAAATACACGTTTATTTTCAATAAATTAGTTACACTTCAAAATAAAGCATATACATTTAAAAACCTATAATCTTCTTCTTTTATGTACCTTGTTTCTTTATGACGTAGGCGATCATGGCCTTCCACGTCTCCCTATACCTGGTAGCTCTTAGCACGATTCTCCTGTAACGTCTCTCAGTCCCCGTTCTGTCATCCACCTGCTCAGGCCTTTTAAATATGTTATCCGCTGCTTTCCTCTGTCTCTTTTTCCCTGTATCTGGCTTGTCAGTATCAGGTTATCCAACCCCTCCTTCCTCATTGCATGTCCCAGGAACTTCAGTTGTCACTTCCTGATGCTCGATATTAATTTCCTTTTCGTTTCCATCATTTTCAACATACTTGATCCACGATATCCGCAGCATCCTTCTGTAGAACCACATTTCAGCTGCTTCAAGTTTTCCCTTCATCTTTGTTGATATCGTCCAACATTCGCTGCTATATTGAAGAACTGACATCACATAGCAATCCAGTAGTCTCTTCTTTGTTTCTAGTGAAAGTTTTCTGTGTCTTAATACTTTACTCAGCTTCTGGAACGCGTCTTTCGCCATGCCAATTAGCCTTTGGATCTCTGTGTCGCACTTTCCGTTTTCAGTTAAAACGCTTCCCAGATATTTGAATCTTCGTACCTAAACTGCAAGAAAACCGAATGCATGGTCATCAACAAAAACTTATAATACAATTCCTAAACTTATGTATTAGTAAAAAATAAGATAAGCTTTTATTGCATCCAATGGTTACTGGTGTCTGCCAAAAAGAAACTAAGAGTAAAAATAGTCCATTGGTAAAAGACATAAATAAATAAATAAAATAAAATAAAATAAAATAAAATATAGTCAACCAAGATTGGAAATGATAAGGGTGGGGGAAATCGGAAGAAACATTCAAAGAATGAAAAGGCAGGAGACACAAATAATGGGCAATTTTAGTTGTCAACCTCAGACGAATTCGCATCAGATCTGGATGTCATTAATGTAGTTTTAATGAACAAAAGTTGGACAATATGGCATAAAAATCCGAAGCTAACAAAGTGTAAAGAAACGAGACAATTTCGTAAGAAACAAACAAAAAGGGTGATTAAATGCTGTGTAATATAAACATTGAATGCTAGACAATCTCCTTACAGATGAAGAAGACATTTCGTGAAACAGAAATGCTTCTAAAGAAAGATATTGACAATAACGAGGAAGAAAATGAGTACAAAAGAGACACCTTTACTTAGAATCAGAAAGAAACAGGTGAAGTTTACATGAGGTAAAACGAGTAAAGCACACCCCACTGTGGAAGTCTCTTCTATTTATTTTCATGATAGCTACAATCTTCAAAGTATTAAACGCAACGTCAATTGCCATCTTCTATCTCCTTGAATCCTGTACAAAATAAACACCTTTTCTTAGAATCAGAAAGAAACAGGTGAAGTTTCCATAAGGTAAAACGAGGAAAGAGGGCTTGGAGAATTTTATACTCACAGGACACACTGAAGTTAAGAGAGACAGAGAGAAAAATCAAGAATGAGGGTGATACTAAAATGACAAATATTTAAGAGCTACAAAGTATAGCAATTTGTGACGAGCCATGATCTAATGATCGTTGAAAGAACATTTCGAAACATCGAGTAACATACCTAACGAATTTGTGTAAATGGATAGCAGAATTATGGAAGAAACATTGCTTAGAACCTACAAAAGGATAGGAAGTCGTGGGGAACCATGATCACCATATTGTAGGGTCAGATGAAAGAAATGGCAACCTACTGCGGGATAATCTTATGCCAATCAGTCATGTCTCTTTCGAGACATGATCGCCTAAGCGTGTTTCACGTATGGCACTTAATTGACTGAATGTCCCTTGTGGATGTGTGTTGTGGTGCAGTAGATATCGGCTCGGAACAAGAAATCCTGTCAGTTTCTCTTTTCCTGAAAAAAAGATCATGTTACTCACCTTTATCTACCTAGACTCGAGGTAGAACAGTGTGAATAGGCCCGAGAGCATTCTGAAGTTTAAACGCGATCTCCAGCCTTGAAGATTGTGTTTAAGCAGTAAACAACCTATCGCTGCTGGGTGTTGACCTCAATGTCCACTTCTATATTTGCATATGCTCTATCCTAAGTCCTACGCTGTTTCTCATTTTCATCAATGATCTTGATGTAATCAGTTCCCAAGTAGCCATCTATACAGATGATACCACCATTTACTCCGGTAAACCCGGCCGCCGTTCTTGAAACAGAGCTCCAGTCATTAACTGACTGTGTGACTGTATATTTTAATATCCCCAAAACAAAACTGCTCTCCTTTAATCACCATAGACAAGCTTTTCTACTACCCATCTGAATGAATGACTCTTGTCTCATGGAGAGCAACACAATGCGCCTCCTTGACCTCAGTTTTTTCAACCGACTAGAAATGGAAGGACTACATCAAATCTATAACTGCATCTACTGCTAGGAAGGTCAGATCACTGCGTCGGGCCAAAAGGTTTTTCTTAGCAGAATCCATTTTGCACATTTATAAGTCTACCATTCGTCCGTGCATTGAATACTGTTGACATATCTGGTCGGGTGCTCCTGCTAGTCACCTCGAAGTTCTCGACAAAATCCAAAGAAGGATCTGCAATGTAATCGATTCTGACTTGGCATCTCGAATTCATTCACTTTCTCACCGACGTGATGTGGCTTCCGTCTGTGTCTTCTGCAAATATGTCCATGTCAACTGCTCTGACGAGCTTTTATCCTTGATGCCCCGACCACATTAATTTAAGCGTGCTACTAGATTAAGAGGTGCGTTGTGGAGCAGTGGATATCGGCTCGGAACGAGAGATCGGGGTGCCGAGTTCGAATTCCAGTTGAATTCCTTGCATTCACTTACGAGCAAATACCCTTGGGAAAAGTATTAATCCGTCTCTTCCTCCAAGTTATGGGTTAAATAACAGGACAGATTGGGTTCTATAGCCTTGGCTGGCAACTAGTCTACCACAGAAAGCAATGGCAACCTACTGCGGGATAATCTTTTGCCCAGTCAGTCATGTCTCTTTCAAGACATGATCGCCTAAGCGTGTTTCACGTATGGCACTTAACTGACTGACTAGATTGGCATTTAAGTCCTACCCTTTTTCCATTGATAGTTAAATGTACCCGCCTCTTCTACTCTAACAATTTCTTTTCTAGCACCTCCCTATGTGAAAGTCCCTTCTATTTACTTTCCTGATAGCTACAATCTTCAAAGTATTAAACGCAACGTCAATTGACATCTTCTATCTCCTTGAATCCTATTCAACTTTTACCCATTCTTCGACACCACCAGAAACCAGTCTTTTGTCTCACTGTAATCCCCTGTGCATTAATGGGGTAACACGTTGCTTGGGCTGAAATTATTAATATACTAGCAGTACAGCCCGGCGTTGCTCGGGTGTAATGAAAGCTTTAAAACTAATCCATGGTCCTGGAGCTCAGACTCTTTGGACGTTGGCACAAAAGACTAAAAATAGTTGTTTCCAGTTAAAGCGAAACCTTAGACTGAAAGAAAAATGAATGGATGTAAGTCAAATTTTGATTTCCTGCTATCGATATCAAATAAGGTTTTTCTTAAAATGGTATCATGGCTGAGACTAAGAACTACAATTATACCTACTTAGAGCCAAACCCGAAGCAAAAAATAAAATAAAAGGGCTGAAAAAAATACAGACATACAGGCAGATAAACAGACACACACACGAGCATCTATATATATTATCGATATTTTGCACTATTGTAAGAACTGCAACCTTGAAACTTCTGAATATCGTTTATTATGTCTTTGTTTAGGAGTGTATCAAATTTGATTAAAATCGGACCACTTCTTCTATCAACCGATTTTTTCGATTATCGATTTTCGATATTTATCGGGAGTACCTCGACACAAAACTTAGCTAAGAACACTCGCAGATGCTTATAGTACAACTGTGTAAATTTTCAAGAAGATCGGTTCAGCCGTTTCGGAGTCTATAGGTAACGGATACACACACACAGACACACAGACACGCAGACAAAGTTCCATTTATAAATAAGTTTAGATATATTTATAGAGAGAGAGAAAGAAAGAGAGACAGACAGACAGACAGACAGACAGAGATTATAATGATGATGATAATAACTGCAAACGTATTTTTAATCAATCAAATCGCTTAAAAAGAAGTGTCGTGTTGGATACAAAACTAAAGTATTGCAATGAGCATGGTGCAAAATGGTGCAAGCAGCGTTAACTGCTAATGGATAATGTGCTTATCAAGTGAATGTGATGCCATTCTACTAGGAGAAGACAATTAAAGGAGGTGAGTATCACCACGTGGGCAGAGAACATCAAAGCAATCATTCGATTAGCGCCAGCGAGAAATTATAAAGGCTCACAAGGGGACTACTGCCGAACGATGACTGATACGGGATAAAATAAACGCTATCATATCTCATTATACGTTACGTGTTATTGAAATCCGTCAGTTCACGTAAGTGATAGGATACAGTAATTGTGACCAAACTTCTTTTTTCTTTAGTTTTTAATACATAACGATACAAACTTGAAAGTGAAAGTGAAAGTGAAGAGTGAAAGTGAAAAATACATTAGTGTGATTTGCTAAACTAGTTTACAATGTCACTTGGGGAAATCTAACGTCAAAAGTATCTTTACATAGTTAATTGAAGTTATATGTCTTATGTGGAATCGAATATTTTTTTTTATATTAGTTTACTCACTCCTTAACCAAAAGTAGTAATAATTTACTTCCTTTAAGTCAGAATTTCTTTATGCCAAGATTTAAAACTGATCTTTTTCTATCTGATTGCATATCATTTGACTTCATATATTTATTTATAATATAACCAGAAAAGAAAATAATGACATAATGAAAATGTTAAAATTTCACACTACTTTAAACAAAAGGTGAGGAAATAAAATCCTATGGAAACCAAAAGGAGTAATAACAGTCGAGTTGGAAAATCCATTTTACATGTGTGAAAGATTTCATAAATTTCAACCGACAGTTATACTAACTCGTTCAATGAACGCTGAATGTTTCCTTATATGGAAACGGATAACATTACCATCAATATATTAAGACGGTGTGTCACAATTTTCAATTTACAATATTTATTAACAATATTTTCTTGAGCAATGTAACGATAAATTCGGTTTTTACTGTTACATAATGCATAAACTTACTTGAAATTAGTTAGTTCAAGTTTAAATGAATGATTGATAAAAATCTTACTGATGCTTGCTGGAATTTTTCTAGCCAATAGAAATGTACTAATTCTCAGTCTCAGCCCACAGTTTTGTTCTTTCTTCTCTTAACCCTATAGCGCCATTCGAATCATATTTGATACAGTATGAAAACAAGCCTTGAAAGAAATATTTTCCTGAAAATTTTTTAAGAGAAATATTTTATAAATTTCAAATGAAAGCAGTACTGACTGCTCAGTCAATGAATACCAAATGTTTCCTTATAGGGAAATACCAAATGTTTCCTTATAGGGAAATACTGTATCAAATATGATACGAATGGCCCTAGAGGGTTAAAGTTAGAATGCTGTATCCCAAAAAGGATAAACGACTTGATTTTCGTGTGAAGACAATGCTTACTTTGCGAACTTTTTACTTAATACGGTTGCTTTTCCTAGTTCTGATATATATATATATATATATATATATATATATATATATATAATGTTTTGCTCAGTCATATCTCTTTCGAAACATGACCGTCAAAGTGTGTAGCATGTATGGCTGGCAATTAACTGGTCTGCTGAATAGTTGCTACATACATACATACATATATATATACATATATATATATATATATATATATATATATATATATATATATATATATATGTTATGTTTTAGAACATGTACATAATTTCTTCTATATATGTCCTCTTCCCTACAATCATATGTTTGTTTCAGTGTTTGGATTTAAACACTTCTTCAGGGGAAATAAAGGTTTGGAATCATTCTCTGTTTATATTTGGATCGTTGTTGTCGTGGGGGTTGGTTGGGGCTATTGGTAATTAAGTGAATGTCTCGTTTTGATCTTTAGACTTTTGAAGAATTTGGTGTGTAAGTGTGAAATTTTTTATTAATGGTATTATCTGTTGGAATGTATGTTTTATCTTTTTATCGGTTGGGTATATCTTTTGGTTAGAATTTCTAAGAGGGCTCTGTTGAGTGGTCATTTTTATGGTTGGCTATATTTAATTGGTTGATGTCTGCTGTTAGTGGACCTTGGGTGGCATTAGTTTTATTAGTGTAGGGTTAGGGGAAAATTTAGTAGTAACTTCTCTTTGGTAGTGGGAGGTATGTGGCTTGACCCTTGAGTTAGTACTGGTACGTGGTAGGAAGTAACTGGTTGGCCAGTCAGAACTAGGCAAAGCAACCGTATAAAGTAAAAAAAATAGTAGGTTTTAGAAAAACAAAAGACCCTGAAGAGTGTAAACCTTACAATAATACCTTTCCACCAGTAAACTACCTTGGCACTTACAATTTTGACACCACTACAATTTAACATTATATATATATATTCTTGTTAAAGCATTTGTAGAGTAAATCAAATAAAATTATTTTAATTAAATTGTTTATATTCTGTCAATATGCCTCATAAAAGATAAAATAGTTCTTGTCCTAATACTTTTACACAGTACTGAGATATATATATATATATATATATATATATATATATATATATATATATATATTAATAAACATACATATTAACCTACGTCGGCGGCACGACTCGAAGTTTATGCACTATATAATAATCAGTACATTTTTTTTAATCATTTCACCCCAAGCAAAGCAGTAATGCTACTGGTGCGCAGGGGACTACAAAATAGGAGAATGTAGGCTTACATAGGAGGAGAGCGAAGAGAAAGAGGAACTGAATAGGAACCGATTACAGGGCGTGTCAGAGAATGGGCAAGAAAAGGATGGGAATACTGATGTGAATAGGAACCGATTACAGGGCGTGTCAGAGAATGGGCAAGAAAAGGATGGGAATACTGATGTGAATAGGAACCGATTACAGGGCGTGTCAGAGAATGGGCAAGAAAAGGATGGGAATACTGATGTGAATAGGAACCGATTACAGGGCGTGTCAGAGAATGGGCAAGAAAAGGATGGGAATACTTATGTGAATAGGAACCGATTACAGGGCGTGTCAGAGAATGGGCAAGAAAAGGATGGGAATACTGATGTGAATAGGAACCGATTACAGGGCGTGTCAGAGAATGGGCAAGAAAAGGATGGGAATACTGATGTGAATAGGAACCGATTACAGGGCGTGTCAGAGAATGGGCAAGAAAAGGATGGGAATACTTATGTGAATAGGAACCGATTACAGGGCGTGTCAGAGAATGGGCAAGAAAAGGATGGGAATACTGATGTGAATAGGAACCGATTACAGGGCGTGTCAGAGAATGGGCAAGAAAAGGATGGGAATACTGATGTGAATAGGAACCGATTACAGGGCGTGTCAGAGAATGGGCAAGAAAAGGATGGGAATACTTATGTGAATAGGAACCGATTACAGGGCGTGTCAGAGAATGGGCAAGAAAAGGATGGGAATACTGATGTGAATAGGAACCGATTACAGGGCGTGTCAGAGAATGGGCAAGAAAAGGATGGGAATACTGATGTGAATAGGAACCGATTACAGGGCGTGTCAGAGAATGGGCAAGAAAAGGATGGGAATACTGATGTGAAAAGTGTTGCGTGAGAGTAGAGTGAAAAAGGGAGAAAAAGATTCAGAAGATGTTGGGGAAAGGGTAAGAGAAGTATGGAGGTCAAGAGGATAAAAGTTTGCAATCGACGTTGCATTTAAGCTCTTGTAGATTTGAGCTATCAGGGAAGCATATATACAAAAGGGAGTTCTAAGGACGGGAAGTGAGAGAAAAGAAGCTGCTGGCTAGAAGTGACGGCTGCATTTGGTTGTTTTAAATGTAAAAGGATGGGACCTTGTTGCTAGTCTGGTTAAATCTTCTAGAGGGAGCACCAGAGAGCTAAGTTCGTTGGAGCAAATCCAAGAAAATATTTGAAGAAGAGACCGAGGTTAAGCCACATCTCGTCGGTAAGAAAATTGCTGGAGACGAGCTGCCATGTCGAGCTTGATTATATTGCATATTTTCTTTTGGAGCCAGTCGAGGACGCCGAGATGAATAGCCGAGACGCCTGACCAGATATGACAACAGTATTCAAAGCATGGGCGGATGGTTGAATTGTATATGTGCAAGATGGTCTCGAGAGAAAAACTTCCTGCCCGACACAGTAGCAGTAGATTTCGCTATTAATTCAATGTAGTCGTTCCACTTGAGGTCGGTTGAGAGAGTGTTGCCGAGGAGGCGCAGTATATTGCTTTCGGGGAAAATAGCTAGATCCAAGTTGATGGGATGGGGCAGAAGGGACTTTCTGTGGTTGTTGACGAATAGTAGTTCGTTTTGAAAGCATTAAAGTTAACGAGGCATTTTTTACCCCAGTCCACGACAGATTGGAGGTTTTTCTCAAGATCAGCAGCAATGTTTTCTTTATACGCCTTGGCAGATTTCTGACTGAGGCGGGAGTAAATGGTGGTGTCGTCAGCGTAAATCGTACTTGGGATTTGATCACATCAAAGAGATCGTTGATGAAGATCAAAAAGTGCATCGGGCCTAGGATGGAGCCCTGGAAGACACCCGCGGTCGTTTGACAGGATCTGGAGGCGTGCCCGTTCAAGACGATCTTTATTATGCAGTTTGATAGGAACGATTGGATCAAACCAAGCAAGTTCTAGTCATACTATAGCCCCATTGCTTGCGCAGAAGGACGGCGTGCTAGACCCTATCAAACGTTTTGGAGATATCCAGGGCAACAGCTTGAGCTTTGCCATTCTTATCGAGGGTCTGGTATATGTAATATGCAAGTAATTTTCTAAACATATGTTGTTAAATGTAAGAGACAATGAATGTCTATTATGTTTAATCATGAATTTTTGTCTTTATTTTCAACTGAAATTAAAGCAAAAATACGACGTTTAGAACGGCTCATGATTAAACATAATAGACATTCATTGTCTCTTACATTTAACAACATATGTTATATATATATATATATATATATATATATATATAGTTTGCTAAGTATTATTTTTTCCTGTTCTTTTTTTCGTTTTCTTATTGTTTATTAAGAACATTGTCAATTCCCTTTGTATTAACAATTACACTTCACCTTTTGACGATGACCAGTTACTTCTCAAAAGGTCTAACCCTACCTTTCTGGTGACAACTCTAACGACCCATTCTGAATGAAGATTGTTTGAATCGCGTATACGTGGATGACACAGTGCTGATCGGAGACACGGAAAGGAAGATGCAGGACCTCCTACAGAAGCTAATAAAAGAAAACAAGAAGAAAAGACTGAGCACAAACTTAAAGAAAACTGAATGTATGGTCATCGGCAGAAAAAGGAGCCCAATATGCCAACTACAAGTTGGAGAAACTAAAATAAAACAAGTAAAAATTCAAAAACTTAGGAAGTGTTTTGACAGAGGATGGAAAGTGCGACATGGAGATCCAAAGACGCATCTCCAAAGACGCATTTCAGAAGCTAACCAGAGTGCTGAAAGGACAGGAAAATCTAATTAGAAACAAAAAAGAGTGCTCGATTGCTATGTGATATCTGTCTTGTATGGAAGTGAATGTTGGACGATTTCATCAAGGATGAAGAAGAGGCTTGAGGCAGCAGAAAGGTGGTTTTACAGAAAATGCCATGGATGGAGCACGTGTGCAGCTATGTGGTGTTGGAAAGGATGCAAACGAAAAGAAATATCATACTAAATATTAGGAAGAGACAAATAAGTTTCCTGGGACACGTAATGAGGAAGGAGGGCCTCGAGAATTTAATACTTACAGGGTGGATAAAGAGAAGAAGAGACAGGAGAAAGCATCGCGAGACGTACTTGTTAGGTCTGAGCAAATGAATGGTAGAGTGGATATTAGAAGAGATACAAAGAGAAAAAATCTTGAGAGCTACAAGAGACAGAGCCAAGTGGAAATCCTTGATCGCCTACGTCCTGGGTGGCGGGGACAAAGCACATGAAGAAGAAAACGAAGCGAGGAACCCTTAACAATGATGTATGTTTTCTAGTTATCCAACCTGTTGACATCATCCATCCTTTCCCTCAACCTCTCCTTTTCTCTTCTTTCATTCAGAAATACTTACGTTCTACCTACGTTCTGTCTATATCTACTTAATATTCTCTTCAAACCATGTCCGCTTGATTTTCCCATCTCTGGCTTACTAGACACTAAATAACATTACAGTTCAATTTACATTCAGAACTGTATAGATGACTACAGTAAAACAGATGTTAATTCAGACAGTCAGTAATTCCAGCACCTTTAATGCTGTTTTCACCTATTTAACCCGAACAAATGAGATGGCCGTTCACTTGTTTTGTGTCAATTTCACACACACTGCCTGTCGCCATTTGCATTTATTGCCCGCCGGTCTACTGATGAATTAAGATGTAGCTTTCACAGTGCATTATCTGTGTAACATGAAAAAGGTTTCAAGGATTTATGATACATATTTATTTTCTTGGTGGGGGGTATCTTTATTGGGGGGGGTGTTTATGCGGCCATATGGAAGAACACATACGTACTTCCCAGACTCTAGTCTCTTTCTTCACAGATGCAATTTATCACTATTTTTATGGTAAATGTTCAGATGAGATTCATTCTTTATTTCCACACATTTAAAAAATTACAGCTAGAACACTCCATGCTGCATTTCATTTCCTCCATATTCCAAGTGTAAGGAAGAAGTTCCACTCACACACCTTTTTCTGTGCGAACTGTGCAAATGAGCTCTATTTTTTAGTTTTCTTAATTCACACATTTGCAGGTAGGGTACACCACACCGCAAATTGAATCACCTTTATTTATTCCGTATTCCAATTATAAGGAAGAAATTCAACTCAAGAAACTTTTTTTTCCAAAATTGAAAGAGACTATTGCGTGGTTGCTTCTCTTAACGCTTCAATTTTAGCCTCTTCAAGTCAAGTGCCATTTTTTATCTATCCTCCATGTCTTCATAATCCTACCACCTCCTTTTATGCAACACATTTCGTAATATCTTTATTGAGTGGCTCTTGAGCCCTACACCCTCTTCCTATTACCTGAAAATCTTCACTTTCGTAAGCCATTTAAGTGCTTCATAATTTTTCTCTTGTCAAGCCTTTCCATCGTTATCTATCCTCATAATCTCTTCTTGCGTTCATATTACGCATCAAATTCAGTCCACCTTTCCCTTAAGTGACTCTCCTGCCTTTTATTGGGTAAACTTTAGTAAAAGAAAACATTTCTACAAAAGTTAATACAAAAGTTAATACAAAACTCTCCTCCCAGCTATTGTTTTACAATCCTACTGGGAGTATTTTTCTCTTATATTTATTTATTTATATATCAATTTATTATATTAATTATTATATTATTAATATTGTCGATTCCAATGGCCGCACCGTTTTAATGCTGTGTCTCAGTCAAAGACAACACCTTCAAAGCATCCATTCTACCTAATAGGATAATTATCGGACAATTTTTTGATTTCTAATTGCAATGAAAATAATTAAGTGTAATTTGCTTCGAACGAGAGTTCACTTTTATTTTTCATCTTCCGTTATACCTCAGCCTCAGATTGCTACTCGTGTCCTGACCAATTTACGTGACCGCTTTGATAAACATGCCAATTTCATTGTGTATTTTTGGGCTTGGTTGTCTAAAGTTCAAAACAGCGAGACATATTTATGCCTTCTTAGCTATCAACATCTTAAATTTATATATATATATATATATTTAGTAGACATTTTGAAAACTTGAGAAAAGGCCGCATTTGTACATGAAATATGTAATGTTTAAAACTACCTCTTTATTCTAATAATTATTTTAATTATAAAATCATTATTGAAAATTATCAAAACCGTTGTTATTAACAATCAAAAAAGTGTTGACTGATATGCAAAATATCCTTCTATGTTGCGTTGTTAGTAGTAGCGGACATATAAATATTCTTGAACATGTATTTAGTAGTGTGCGTGTATAGATAGATAGATAGATAGATAGATAGATAGATAGATAGATAGATAATGAATCGAATGTGATAGATAGATAGATAGATAGATAGATAGATAGATAGATAGATAGATAGATAGATAATGATGGCAAGTCCGTAAACGGAGAGGATAACTCCAAAAGATCTATTTAATCCAAAATATAAAGAAATAGATCTGCATAGAGAGCTTTATAGATATTATCCAGAGCAATATGATATGCATAAAAGAAAATCCAACACAATATCTAAAGTGGTGATAAGCTATAATTTATTTCGAGGGGTGGGGAGTGCGTGAAAAGAATCTGGTAGAAGAGAAATTGCAGGTACATTTTATCTGTTTCACTGTAAAATGGTGGGACCTAGTTGCTAATCTAGTAGCTCGTGTAAACTTATACCTAGGGAGCACCAGTGATCTAAGTTCATTGGAACAGAAGCCGTGAAAGTATTTATAGAAGAGGCACAGGGAAGCCACGTCACGCCGGTGAGACAGCGACTGCAGCCGAGCTGCCAAGTCTGTATCGATCACATAACAGATTCTCCGTTGGATTGTGTCAAGAACCCCGAGGTGAATAGCAGGGGCACCCGACCAGATGTGGCAGCAGTATTCAATACACGGGCGAATGGTAGATTTATATATGTGCGAGATAGACTCAGACGGGAAAAACTTCCTGGTCCTGCACAGTGAACCGACCTTCTTAGCAGCGGATTTTGCAATGGATTCGATGTAGTCATTCTACTTGAAGTCCACTGAGAGTGTGAGGCCAAGGAGGCGTAGTGTTTTACTCTCAGGGAAGCTAGCCTGTTCCATGTTAATGCGATTGTCTATGATGGTTAATAGATCGATAGATAGATCGATCGATCGATAGATAGATAGATAGATAGATAGATAGAAGGAAGAAAGGAAGGAAGGAAGGAAGGAAGGAAGGAAGGACATACGTACATACATACATATTTCTAGATACATGTACATTTTCCTCACCGATAGTAAAACTCGAAGTTCCATACACAACGCAATTTTCAGGTACTGAAAAGAGGCTCTTCAGTTCCAAACTCCGTGTCGTGCTACCAGTGAGAAAAAATGTATAATTATGAATATATAATTCATAACACTGTGGTGTAATGGATATCGTCTCCGATGGACACGAAAAGGAAACTGATACTTAACATCAAGAAAAGACAGCTAAAGTTTTTATCTGTTCAACTTGTACATCGAGAATATTTTGAGGGCCCTAGATGACACGCCAGGATTTGTTATTGGAGGCCATAACTTGAACAACATAAGGTACGCAGATCATACAGTGCTGATTGCAGATACGGAAAGGAAACTACAAGACCTTCTACAGAAGGTATCGGTGGAGAGTGACAAAAAAGGACTACAAATAAACTTTAAGAAAACTGAATGCATGGTCATCAGCAAAAAGAGCAATATGAATTTACATCTAGGTCCCACACTTTTACAGTCAAAACAGTTAAATGCAACCGCCACTTCTACTCAAGCAATGCCAAATACAGGTGGGGGATACCAGAATCAAACAAATACAAAAATTTAAATACCTTGGAAGTGTTCTAACAGGAGATAGACATAGAGATCCGAAGGCGAATTGGCATGGCAAAGGACGCGTTCCAGAAGCTGAGTAAAGTACTAACACACAGGAAACTTTCATTAGAAACAAAGAAAAGAGTGCTGGATTGCTACGTGATGTCAGTTCTTCAATATGGCAGTGAATGCTGGACAATATCGTCGAAAATGAGAACAAAACTTGAAGCAGTGGAAATGTAGTTCTGCAGAAGGATGCTGCGGTTATCACGGACTGAGCTGACAAGCAACGATGAGGTGTTGGAAAGAATAGCAACGAAAAAGAAATTAATACTGAGCATCAGGAGGAGACAACTGAAGTTCCTGGGACACGCAATGAGGAAGGAAAGCTTGGAGAACCTGATACTGACTGGTCAGATAGAAGGAAAAAAGAGATAGAGGAAGGCAGCGGATAACATATTTGCAGGGCCTGATCAGGTGGATGACGGAACAGGGGTTGCGAGGGGTAACAGGAGCAAACATACTAAGAGCCACAAGGGATAGGAAGTCGTGGAGAACCATGATCGCCTAAGTCCTGAAGGAACAGGGCACATAGAAGAAAAAGAAGAATGAGGAAGTAAGGCTTAGAGAATCTTATACTCACGGGACGGATAGAGGGAAAGAGAAAGAAGAGAAAGCAACGCGTGATATAATTGATGGACTTGAGTAGATGAATGGCGGGGCAGAGATTGAGTGGGATAACAGGAGAACGGGTGTTAAGAGCTACAAGGGATACAGAAATGTGGAGGACCATGATCGCCTACGTCCTGAAGGCAGACGGCACATAGAAGAAGACTGTTAGTCATTTTTCGATAAAATCTATTGTTGACGATCTTACTATTGATATGCATTATTTGTCTTGATTTATATAAAAAATTTATTGCTGATGTTTTCAATAAAAAAAATGTATTTTATACTTTCATAGTTTTGTTTTTTGTATGGAGGTTCACTATTTGACCATAGCTGGGATCCTAACAAGTGCTACCACAACGGGTTATAGTGGATCTGATAACAACAGCAATTAAGATGTGGTTTCACACTCTTCAAAACTTCCAATCTCGCGATTATTTTCAAGAATATTTATGCGTAAGTAAATATAACGAACACAGTAGGTATTGGAGCTCGTCTTTCCAATTTCCAATTACAGCTCGTTATCCATACCCGCTCACCCACGCTTACAGCACCTGGTATTTTGTTGTGGAGTAGTTTTCGCACTGAAGATTATAATCGTGCTATGTCGGTTACTAATCGACTTAACGCATCCGAAAGCTTAGGAACTTTGTAATCTTCCACTGAGAGCTGACTCCTTAGTATTCGGTTAACTGCCGACTAATATCAACTGCCTAGTAGTTCTACTAAACTCCAATAGAACTCTAAAGAACTCTCTAGAACTTCTAAGAACTTCTATGAACTTCCAAAGAACGTCTGTTAACTCCCTGTTAACCCTTTATAAATATAGGAGGGAGAGTCTATTATCTAAGGAATAGGTGTTTTTCACTATAACATTAATATAGGAGGGAGAGTCTATTGTCTGAGGAATAGGTGTATTTCACCATAACAGTTACTCACATGTCCTGTCCATTGTATACTCAGCATCCTTTTACAGAATTATATTTTTGTTGTATGAAATCTCTTCTTCATCTGCACAGAAATTGTTCAATATCCACTGTCATATAAGAAGACCAATATTACGTAATAGTTTAGCAACGTTTTATTTGATTCTAACGAAAATTTCCTGTTTCTTAATACTTTACAGCTTCAATTTGCCATCATCAGAGTTCCGGATGTTCACGATATTAAAAAAAGGCGTTGAAAGGTCGACATTTTTCATCTGATTCTGAAGCAGAAATTGCTTCGAACAATCAAATCAAAGATAAAGTAAAAAATTTCTTCAAGGAAAGAAATAGAAAAGAACGTAGAAAGTGTGCGAAAATGTGCCAATACGTCGAAAAATTAACATGTAATTTTCTAGAGGAAAGCTTTTAAATTTTATCAGGTCTAAAATTGCTTTATAATTTCTTACTTATCAGTCAACCCTCGTATTATTTAAAAGAAATATATCTGCTTTATTTTGGTTCCATTTTCTATCTTTTCCGTCAAAATTTTGAAGGATATTAAATCTGCTTTGTTTTAATACCGGTATGTGCGTTGTGGTGCGGTGGATATGGGTTCTGAACTAGACATCGAGGAGCCGAGTTCGAATTCCAGTTGAATTCATTGCATTCACTTAATACCAATGGGAAAGGTATTAATCCGTCTCTTCTCCCCAGCTATGGGTTAAACAACAGGACAGATTAGGTTCTATAATCTTAGTCGACAACAAGTTTACCGCAAAAAGCAATGGCGACCTACTGCGGGTTAATCTTCTGCCTAGCCCGTCATGTTTCTTTCGAGACATGATCGCCCAAAGCGTGTATCACGTATGGCGCTTAACTGACTGATCATTATTATATCTGGCCTAAAACATGTTCTATAGGATATTTCTAATCCTTTCTCATTTTAGATTACCGTGACGATAACGACAGGCGGTGAAACATTTGAAATCTTCTTCCTGTTTGACCTTTTAATTTGTAGAGGCAACACACGTTTCTTTACGATCCGATAGATTCGAGGCATCAAAGTACACAGAATGAAGATTTTATTGAACAGTTCATGACTACAGCATTCTTTCTTTCTTTCTTTCTTTCTTTCTTTATCCTTGTGTAACATGTCTTGTTAATTCATGTAATTGTTGTTTGTTTGAATTCCATGATTTGACATTTTTTTACCGAGACTCACATGATTCAAACAAATATTGTTTTCGAGAAAAAATGCACCAGGAAGCATAAAAATGATAATACTTTCCATTCCTGAACCCCTCGCCCACCCACCAAGAAAGATTATAATGTCACTAAGATACACAGTTTTACTGATGGTGAAAATGAAGAATTCCATGTTTTGTCGTCATTTTTATACCGGGACTCACATGATTCAAACAAATATTGTTTTCGGGGAAAAATGCACTAGGAAGCATAAAATGATAATCCTTTCCATTCCTGAACCCCCCACCCACAAAGAAAGATTATAATGTCACTAAGATACACAACTGGTAAGTTTTAGCTAGTCTGATTGATCTTATTTTGCTGTATTTTTTTTTTATTATTCTTTTTTGGTTCTTATCTTTTTTTTTTCTATAATTTTTATTTTGTTCTTGTTTTGTTTTGTTACTAACCTAAGTTCTCTACTAATCACTCTTGTAATGCACTGCGACTATGATTGTGTAAATTGTTTTTGATTATCAAATTTAGTTTTGGTATATAGGGTTTCGGTTATATGTAGGAACTTCTGAGTAGTTAAAGACCGGCCATGTTTTTTTTTTCTTCCTCGTCAACTGGACACATGGCTTCGAGGTTTTTCTCCCCCACCCCACCCCCTCTCACTTCAATGTATTCTACCCTCACACTACTCCCTGTTACTGCTTACTTAAGGACAGCTTAAACTAGCCAGAATTATCTGAGTGGTAAAAACAAAATGAAGATAATTTTCGAAATTTTCTTAACTTTTTTCTGTCAGTCAGCCTGCAACTGGTAAGTTTTAGCTAGTCTGATTGATCTTATTTTGCTGTATTTTTGAATTTTTTTTTTATTATTCTTTTTTGGTTCTTATCTTTTTTTTTCTATAATTTTTATTTTGTTCTTGTTTTGTTTTGTTACTAACCTAAGTTCTCTACTAGTCACTCTTGTAATGCACTGCGACTATGATTGTGTAAATTGTTTTTGATTATCAAATTTAGTTTCAACTTATACTAAGTTAAAACTGAGTAAACTTCAGTCACTCTTTTATTTTTTTTAATTGGAGTAGATAGTACCTACTATCGCCCGGTCTCACACTCCACCACCTTCTTTTGGACAGGAGTAGAGATGATCGCCTTGTTTCTTGTTTAGGAAGGGGTTCCCGGTTCATCTCTCTTTTTCGGGCTTGATGTCGGTTCGGCTGGAAGCTTTTTGCAGTTGCTGAGTATGGCGGCAACGTCTCTTCATTCTGAGGGTACCGGGTTGGCAGTTTCCTGGTTGTTGCTTCCGACTGGTAGTTAGGAGCCCGAACTCTTGCGTAGAGTCTTGAGAGGCTGCTCTGATCAACAGTTGAATAATATCGGGGTTCCTGTAGTGCCATTTTGCGCATGGACAGGTGTCCCTGCATAAATTTCCGAGGCCACATTATGCTGCAGGCGGCGCCATTCACCATCCTTCACCTGCTGCAATTAATGAACATCTGACCCTACGCTAGACCTCTCTCTATCCACAACTAAACCACCATGAAATTAAACAACCTAAACAGCAAGACTAAACCAGCTAGTCATAAATCGCCCAAACCTATCTGCGTTTCCTTCACAAACATACGAGGTATTCGCAGTAACTTTAATAGTGTAGAATCATTCCTTCTAACTCATCCGATATCTTAGCTATATTTGAGACTAACCTTAACCCTTCTATCCCCTCTTCGGAGCTGTTCGTTCCTGGTTACCTTCCCCTCTTCAGGAAGGACTCCAATGTCCATCTGCATGGGCTTGGTGTATATGTCAGCGAACAACTCCCTCTAGCCAGGGTCACATCTCTTGAATCCCTGGGTCATTCTTTCATGTGCTTCCGTCTCTCACTTCTAAGCACGGTTAGCTATCTCTTCTTCCTCTACCGATCCCCCTCCTCCTCTGACTGTACGGTACTTGATAGCATCTCTACTAATATCGACAGGGTCATTTGTTCTCACCCATCTGCCCATATATTTGTGTTTGGCGATTTTAACGCCCACCACACCAAGTGTCTTGAAAACTCAGCCACCGACCTTGCTGGGATCTACACCATGTATTTTTCAATAACCCAATCTCTAACGCAAGTGGTGGACTTCCCTCTGCGTTTCTCTAATAACCCTAATGGAAGGGACTCTTTACTCGACCTTTGCTTTACTTCCATTCCAAACTTCTGCACTACCAGGCAGCTCTGCCCTCTCGGAAACTCTGACCACGCCGTAGTTTCCGTCAACATCTCAATCCGCGCTAACTCTACCCAAGAAAACCAGACCAGCAGAATATCATACTGCTACCAGAGAGCAGATTGGGACTCGTTCAGAGACTTCCTCTGCGACGTCCCCTGGAACAACGTCTTCGATCTTCCTATCGAAGACTGTGCGTCCGAGGTCTCCTCTTGGGTTAAGGCTGGCATCGATGCTTTTATCCCGGCCAGGAAATTCCAGCTAAAGTCAAATTCGTCCCCCTGGTTCTCACCCACTTGCTCAGCAGCCATTGCCCACCGGAACCATTTCTTCCGGCTCTATCGAAGCTGCTCGTCGAACAAAACAGGCGCCTTTTCGCCTCAGTACAGAATAAGTGTAAAAAAAGTACTGAACGAAGCTAAGAGGGCGTTTGCTACCAGAATAAGGCAACGCATAGCATCCTCTAAGTTTGACTCCAAAGATTACTGGTGACTCTGCAAAAGCGTGCTCAACACGAGCAAGACTTCAATACCCCAACTAATCAATGAATTTGAAGTTCTCACCTCCCCAGCGGACAAGGCTGAATGCTTTGCCCGTAGATTCTCCACCAATTCGACACTGGACTCGTTAGGAATACCTACACCCGACTTCCCACCCAGAACTAAGGCCCAACTAAATAACGTCCACATTACACCCTCACTGGTCGCCAAGATAATTGCACAAGTTGACCCACACAAAGCGAGCAGCGGTGACGGAATCCCAATCATAGTACTGAAGAAATGTGCCCAGAACTATCCTCTGTCATCTCTAAACTCTATAACCTCTGCCTATCAGCTTCCTGTTTTCCTGCCTGTTGGAAGTCCTCCTGTGTAGTTCCTATATTTAAGAATTCTGGTGAACCCTCAGATCCTGCCAATTACCGTCCTATTAGTCTCCTTCCGATCTTTGGCAAAGTTTTCAAAGCCATTATCAACGCCGAGGTGATTCAGCATTTCACGGCCCACAGGCTTCTCTCTAACAAACAGTTCGGGTTTCGCTTCACCAGGTCTACTGCTGATATGCTAACGACCATTACCGAGTACATATACCGGGCACTTGACAAGACTGGCGAAGACCGAAACTTTGCCTTAGATATCCTCAAAGCGATCGACAGGGTCTGGCACGCTGGCCTCTTGTGCAAACTGCTGAGCTACGGGATAACTGGACATCTGTTTGACCTCATCCAGTCATTCCTTTCTAACCGCACATTGAAGGTAGTATTAAATGGGCATGCCTCCCAAAACTACCATACGAACGCGGGCGTCCCTCAAGGTTCTATCCTAGGTCCCACGCTCTTTCTGATGTACATTAATGATCTCCCCGATGCCATTAGATCCCAAGTAGGCATGTACGCCAATGACCCAACAATCTACTCTCGCATCGATCAAAAGCCCGGTGTGGGCGACAAAGCGAACCTCGCTGCCAAGCTTGAAAATGACTTCCAATCCGTAGCGGCCTGGGGTAGGAAATGGCTTGTAAATTTCAATGCTTCTAAAACAAAGCTGTTATCAACTAACCACCATAGACAATCGCATCTACCTCCCATTAGCATGGGACTGGCTTGCCTCCCAGAGAGTAAAATACTACGCCTCCTTGGCCTTACACTTTCGGTGGACCTCAAATGGAATGACTATATCGAATCCATTGCCAAATCTGCCGCTATGAAAGTCGGCTCTCTGCGCAGGGCCCGGAAGTTTTTCCCACCTGAATCTATTCTGCACATATACAAATCTACCATCCGCCCGTGTATTGAATATTGCTGCCATATCTGGTCGGGTGCCCCTGCTGCTCTCCTTGGGCTTCTTGACAAAATACAAAGGAGGATCTGTAACGTGGTTGATACTGACTTGGCAGACCGGCTGCAACCACTCTCTCACCAGCGTGATGTGGCTTCCCTGTGCCTCTTCTACAAGTACTTTCATGGCTTCTGCTCCGATGAACTTAGATCACTGGTGCCGCCAAAGCACGAATTTACACGAGATACTAGATTAGCAACTAGGTCCCACCCTTTTACAGTTAAACAGTTAAACAGTTAGGATGTAACCATAAATTCTACTCCAACAGCTTCTTTTCACGCGCTTCCCGCCTTTGGAACTCCCTTCCAAAAGTCTGCTTTCCCGACAGCTACAATCTCCAGGTGTTTAAATGTACGGTCAATAGACACCTCCTATCACTCTAACTCCCAATTATTCTCAGAACATCTCATCTACCCAACCATCATTCTCGGTATCCCTACCCGCCTATCACCCACCCTCTGACATTTCCTATATTTAACCATCCTTTCTCCACTCTATGTAGCCCCCTCCGCAGTAGTGGCAGTTGACATGCCTTGCTCGGGGTGAAACGCTTATAAAAAAGAAAAAAAAGAAGTTTTACTGATGGTGAGAATGAAGAATTCTATGTTTTGTCGTCATTTTTATACCGGGACTCACATGATTCAAACAAATATTGTTTTCGGGGGAAAATGCACCAGGAAGCATAAAAATGTAATACTTTCCATTCCTGAACCCCCCCCCCCCCCACGAGGAAAGATTATAATGTCACTAAGATACACAGTTTTACTGATGGTGAAAATGAAGAAGATATATACTCACGAGAAAGGACAATAAAAAAACAGAATTCAGGAAGACAGAAGATGGCAATAATGCCACTAAGATGTAAGGGGTTACTGGGAGTGAAAGTGAATTAGAAGACTTTAGTGATGAGAAAGGACAATAAAAGAACAGGTTTCAAGAAGACAGAAGATGGCGATTGACTTCTCATTTATTTTTTTAAAGATTGTAGGTGTCACCGAAGCAAGTAGTATGAAGAGAATTTCACAAACGACAAGTGCGACAAAAAAAAACTATTAGAATATTTATTTTGAGTTTTATTTAACGGAATATCAAACACTTGGCTTATTTAATGCTAAAACGGTAAGGTGTTAAGGTATTTTTTAATTATGAAGGAAAATAACTTTACTTAGACTTCGTATTGTATCTAATCTAAACGTTGTTTTATTCAATTGGAAACCTTATTTATCAATCAACCCTCGTAATCATGAAGGAAAATACATTTACTTAGACTTCGTATTGTATCTAATCTAAATGTTGTTTTATGCGATTGAAGACGTTACTTATCAACGTAATTTTGATGAAAAATACTTTTACATAATTTGGATACAACCTTCCTTATTATATCTGATCTGAAGTTTATTTTAGACGATTGGAGACATTACTCATCAATCAACCCTCGTAATTTTGAAGAGAAATACATTTACTTCATTTTAAAAACAGTTTCATTATTAAATCTGTTCTAGACCTTCGTTTATACGATTCGTTTATATATAAATTCGTTTATACGATTGAAGACCTTAATTCACAGCCAACCATGGTAATTTTCAAGAGAATTATATTCGTCTCATTTTTATATCGGTTTCTCATTTTATCTAATCTAAGCCTTGTTTTATGATTGTAGAACTGGCTTATCAAACTGATGCAATGAATATGTGATGTAATCAATATGCATACACCTTGGTTCCCCGTCACAGTAATATGATTGGCTGGTGTCAGCCATAAATACAGACTAAGCCGAGGACGGCGATAGGTGTACAGCTAGAGGTCTACGTCTATTGGTCTACGTCTATTGACTACGCCTACGTCTCAACATACTGCATACGACTATCATCCATTACGACTACTTGCTACTAGGTTACATTTGCCAAAACCGCTTAGCTCCTTCGAATAATATATATATATATATATATATATATATATATATATATATATATATATCCTTTTCCGGGACATATCACAAACAAATATTGTCATTTGGAAGAAACATAACTTTTGATGGCAGTTACCTTACTCTATCTGATCTAAAAATTTTATCAGAATAAATGAATTATCAATCAAGACTCTTAATTTTAAAGTAAATTACAATATTGAAAACCCGTAATCAACGCCCGTAATTTTGAAGATAGTTACATTTACTTCATTTTGATAGTAACTTGCTTATAATATTTCATAAAACTTTGTTTTTGCACAATTGAAGACCCTACTTATCTTAGCATTAGCATGGACCAGGCTTACCTCCCAGAGAGTAAAACACTGCGCCTCCTTGGTCTCACACTTTCAGCGGGCCTCAAGTGGAATGGCTATATCGAATCCATTGCTAAATCCGCTGCTATGAAAGTCGGTTCTCTGTGCAGGGCCCGGAGGTTTTTTTCCGTCTGAATCTATCCTTCACATTTATAAATCTACCATCCGCCCGTGCATTGAATACTGTTGCCATATCTGGTCGGGTGCCCCTGCTATTCTCCTTGGGCTAATCGACAAGGTACAGCGGAGGGTCTGTAATGTGATCGATACTGACTTGGCAGACCGCCTGCAGTCTCTCTCTCACCGGCGCGACGTGGCTTCCCTGTGTCTCTTCTATAAATACTTCCATGACTTCTACTCCGATGAACTTAGATCACTGGTGCCCTCTAGGTTCGAATTTACACGAGATACTAGATTAGCAACTAGATCCCACCCTTTTACAGTGAAACCGATAAAATGCAATCGCAACTTCTACTCCAACAGTTTCTTTTCTCGTACTTCCCGACTGTGGAATTCCCTTCCACATGACTGCTTCCCCGACGGCTACAATCTCCAGGAGTTTAAATGTAAGGTCAATAGACACCTCCTAACACAATAACTCGCTTCCATTCTTTCAAACACTCTTCCCATCCTCCCAATTACCTATCACCCACCTTCTGACATTTCCTATATCTAACCATTCTTTCTATTTACCTTCCCCTATGTCGTCCCATGCCTTGCTTGGGGTGAAAAGATTAAAAAAAAAATTATCAACAGTCGTACTTTTCAAGAGAACTAAATTTACTTCATTTTGACACAAGCTTCTTTATACTATCTTATCTAAAACTGATTTTATTTGATTGAATTTACTTAATTTTTATACAAGTTTCCTTATTCTATCTGAGCTAGACCTTGGTTTATAAGATTGAAGACCTTAATCGTCAATCGATCCTCGTAATTCTGAAGAGAATTAAATTTACTTTTATTTTAATATCTTTTATTAAATTTACTTTATTTTAATATCGTTTATTAAATTTGATTTATTTTACTATCGTTTTCTTTATTCTAAACCTTGTCTTAGACAATAGAAGACCTTACTTATCAATCAACTTATAAAAATTTCAACTGAACTACTCTACTTCATTTTGATGCCAGATTACTTCTAAACCTTGTTTTCTTCGACTGAAGACCTTATTTCTCAAACAACCTCCGTATGTCTTCTGTTTATGCCTATGCTGATATATATAGGCTTTTTCAGTGAAAAACCATAAAGCCTTTATTCACTCTAAATATCATATTTACAAAGACATACATTCTGACGATAAATTGGGGTTCTATTTTAGCAACTATTTCACGTAAAGCCAACAATTTTACACTGGTACTAAATGTGTTTTTCGACTTTTAATTTGCACTTTGCGTATCAAAAGAAAGGTCAATGTTACTGACAAAATAAAGGGTGCTTAATAAATTGTGTATAGATAGATAGATTCTGCTGTGACATAGATAGATAGATAGATAGATAGATAGATAGATAGATAGATAGATAGATAGATAGATAGATAGAAGCAGCCATAGATAGATAGATAGATAGATAGATAGATAGATAGATAGATAGATAGATAGATCTGTAGCAATGTTTAAAAGATCCTCCGCTGCTATCAGCCTTTAGTCACAAACATGTTTACAATTACAAATCTTTTCAGGTATTAAAACTTTCATTTATTTTGCCATGGAAGAAAGTCGAAATGCTATTCAAAGCGAAGGCGTTTCTCTGAAGCAATTTTGAATTGCTTGGACTATATCTTTCGTTTCCTGTAGCGCAGTGGATTTCGTGTTTACCAAAAGATTTTCTTTCCTTTCCTTTTATTTTTCTTTCTTAATTTTTACGAATAAAATGGTCTCTTTTATGAAGAGAAAAAATATGTGTAAGTGAGATGGGTTGATAAATCAGCAAAAGAGAAAGACAGGAAGGAACGGATGGACGAAGTTCGAAAAGAAACAAAGAATGAAATAAAAAAAGAAAAAATTTAAGTCACTTGAAAGAAAAAGGATCGAAGAAATAATAAAAATTGAAAAAAGGGAAAGAAATGACAATTAAAATATGAACGGAAGAAAATAAAAGCTAAAGTTAAAAAATTAGAAATTAAAATTGAAAGAAAAACTGATACAAAATCAATTGAATAAGGAAAAAATGAAAAAAAAATCGTTTTTGTATGAACAAAAATGTTTTCGATACAAAACCAAAATATTTTTATAAACTAGTAAGAGAGAAAAAAAATTATTGATTAATGTAACTCTCCTGTGAATGAAGACAGATTTTCTTTTCATCGTATATTTCCGTCTTATTTACTCTGCATCATTTACAACAGCGTTCCAACTTTCTTTTGAATTCCAATAGATATAGTTTTACTGCTATTAAACTCAAATAATAGACAAGAAATGTTTATGATATTAAATGTCTTACACTTCCTTCGACTTGCATTCAAACATGCGCTTAAAATCGATTTCATGATAGTCTAACTGTGAAGAAAACAGGTTAACTCTTCAAAATATATATTTTTAATAACGCCACAACAGATTAGACTGGCACTAAATAAATAAAGGTACATTATACCGATTGAAATATTTCCGTTCATGTTTTAAAATACACGCTACGACTAGAAATAATGATTTTCTTCATTTTTTTTTTTTTCATGTTATTGTAAATCGAAAATTACAAATCACGAATATAAAAAGTTTTTATAAAATTTTAATTCGACTGTTGGATTCTTGTTTTACGGCTAGCAACTATTTGAAAGTTATTTAAAGCCAGAAATATTTTTAGGTTGTACGATTATTTTGGGCGATAATAAGCGATACAAGTCTTATTAATTAACACATAACTGGTGGGGGTTGGGGAATGAATTCATACATTTCGCAATGGTATGTGTCCGTAAGTAAGGTAACCATCTCAAATGAAATTGGATCTCGGGTCACCGATTAACGATCCGAGCCATTATCCTTTACACCACCCGCACATCCAATCTTACATTAATCCCTATCGGGCATTCATTTATGTACTGACCTTACTTATCAATCAACTGATGAAATTTTCAACTGAACGAAATTTACTTCATTTTAATGCCAGTTTACTTCTTCTATCAGATCTAAACCTTTCTTCTTTTGTTTACTTGGATTTTTTTTTCTTCGATTGAAGACCTTACTTATCAAACAACCACCTTATGTCTTCTGTTTGTGCCTATGCTGATATCATATATAGGGTTTGTCAATGTTGTTTAACTTCACAAATCACTGTTTCAACGCTATATGGCCATTAGCCTATAAAATAATTACAAAAATAATTACAAAAATAACAAATCCGTCTCTTCTCTCCAGTTATGGGTTAAATAACAGGACATAGTGGGTTCTATAGCCTTGGCTGGCAACCAGTCTACCGCAGAAAGTAATGGCAACCTACTGCGGGATAATCTTCTGCCCATTCAGTCATGTCTCTTTCGAAACATGTTCGCCCAGGCGTGTATCACGTATGGTACTTAACTGACTGACGTTTTGGATACGAAACTGAGAAGATATGGGGTCTCTAGAAAAATAATCCGAACGAAGAAATGCGTTTGTCAAAAAAACTGTTTTTTGAAAAATTGTCGGCTCAGTTTTCATATCCGAAATGTAAGAAAAGCAATCCGTAAAGAATTAATGAATTCATTTTTAATGTCGGATCAAGCGAGGATTTCCACTCGAAATTGAAGTGGCAGGTTCGATCCCGCATTTTCCTCTCTAAGATTTCTTAAATGCGCAGTTCGATAGACGTAATACACACTGTTTAATAAATAAATATGGGGCGTCTATTTCAAATACGAAGTGCGTACTATAACGTTGTGAAGTGAGTACGATAACGTTTGGAGTAATGAATATCAGGTTAAAAATACATCCATTAATTTTTTATAAATTGGTTTCTTTACGTTTCAGATAGAAAAGTTATAAGATATCAGTCAGTTAACTGCCATACGTGATACACGCTTTGGCGATCATATCTCGAAAGAGACATGACTGACTGGGCAGAAGATTACCTCGCAGTAGGTTGCCATTACTTTCTGTGGTAGACTGGTTGCCAGCCAAGGCTATACGAACCCAATGTAACCTATTATTTAACCCATAACTAGAGGAAAGAGATGGATTAATACCTTTCCCAAGGGTATTTGTGCATAAGTGAATGCAAGGAATTGAAGTGGAATTCGAACACGGTATCTCGGTTTGTCGTTCCGAGTCGATATTCACTGCACCACAACGCACATCCGCGCCTGACTGATAAGATATGGTTTCCGATAAATAAAAAACAAAAAAACAAAAACATCTGAACGAGACGTTGCTTTAAAGCGAATAGAATGATTCTTACCTGTAAAGCTCTTTGTAGCAGAGTGGTCTAAATCACGTCGGATCAGATGGTGGTTCCTCTCACAAAAGGATGTGTAGGTTCAAATTCTGCCGGATTGCATTTTTTACTTTAAAAGTTTTCTTGAATGGCAGGCCGGTTGACGAAATAAACAATGTTTTTTAAAAAAAGGGGGGGGTGTTCTACTCAAATAAAAGTATACACTAAAATTAACATTTGACACAAATATATATATATATATATATAATGATAATAATAATAACTACTTAGACTCTGTATGAATGCACTCCGTAAATTTATGCCAATATAAACCTTCGAAAAAACCATTAACAAACAGAACCTAAATCCGTTACAATCCGGCGTACTAAGTCGTCGGATAAATGGGGAGAAAATAAAAGAAACCAGCGGAACAAGAACAAACATTCAATATTCCGCAGTAAAGAAAAAGAACCCCAAACGGAACCAAACACAAGAAAAAGTGCTCAATACGAAAGTACTAAAATACAATAGTAGAGCAAAAACACACGAAAAATCTAAAGTGAGCCAAAACCTACCGCGGTTTCACACTAGGGATCATCAGGGAAAAGCCTTTTCCCTGACGAAACCGCGGTAGGTTTGGGCTCACTTTAGATTTTTCGTGTATATATATATATATATATATATATAAAGGAAAACTCAACACATCATTTCAAGTGGTTATAAACTATAGTTCATTTCTATGAGTTAATTAGCTCATTTCATCAGACCTTACAATATAACTTCCATTTGGTACAAAAAATTTTGCAGGAATAATCTTGTTGGATTATCCTCACCGTTTGTTGTTATATATATATAAAAGAAGATTTGCCGAATAGACAATATCATGGTAAGCGTTTGCGCGGGGGTGGTGATTTGATTCGTTTTCTACGGATTATCAACTCTTTGCAGATTATTTGAAGCCAGAAAATGTTTTTAGAATGTAACAAAATATATTTAGATAATAATGGTTTAGTGATAAAAGTCTTACTAATTAACCCATATCAGGGGGCGAGGATGTAAATTCATATCTTTCCCAAGAGTATTTGCGTGTAACGGAATATAACGAATCCAACGGGAACTGGAACCCGTCTCTCCAATTAACAACTCCAATTAACATTATTCCTTACACCTCCGGCACATCAAAGCTTATTGCACCTGGTATTTCCAAGCGGTCACCCATCTAGGCACTGACCAGGTTCGACATTGTTTAAATTCTGTGATTCCACAGGAACCAATGTTACAGCATGATATGACCATAAATCATGTGTTTTGTGCGTGCATCGTTTCTTAATGAAGATATATGCTACTATACATTAACTGAGTTGTCTTAAACAATAAATAAAATTGTTTGTATAAACCATCCAATTTATTTATTCGTGCTCTTATCTTTATTATAAGATATAACTGGGAGTTTATACAGAAACAGACACATATGTGAAACATGTAGATATATAGATATAACCAGGCTGATAGATAGATAGATAGATAGATAGATAGATAGATAGATAGATAGATAGATAGAAATGAACAGACTGAGATAGATAGATATGAACAGACTGAGATAGATAGATAGATAGATAGATAGATAGATAGATAGATATGAACAGACTGAAATAGATAGATAGATAGATAGATAGATAGATAGATAGATAGATAGATAGATAGATAGGCAAGAGGGTGTATGCATATGTATATGTGGTTCATTTTATGGAATTATAATTGGAAAGAAGAAGGAAATATAGAGTTGTTATACGTGTGTTTGTGTCCCGGTCGCCATTCTGCTAAGGCACACATCAGACTAACGACATACAAAGGCGTTAATTGCTTCTTAAAATAGGGGATCGACATCAAACGGCCCTAAATAATCCTTCGACCAGAGCGATGGCACAGAATCGGGCAGATGCGTAGGGATAAGAATCGAGGTTGGGGGGGTGGGGATAATGATACATCTGTGGTGGTTGTGGAGGTGTTATTGCAGACGAATGGTTGGAAAGTTTCGTCATTTTGCAGACGTCGCCTCCAGCATCGTTCATTTCATGCTTGGCTAAATTTTCTGCTGCGAACAAGACTTGCCTTCTATATTTCTTCCTTACTCTTTCATATTTTTTCGCCGATAGTGATGATGACAAACAGTAGCCTGGAGTGAGAAATGAAAAGAAGGAAAGAAGAGAAAAAAAAAACAACTGGAAAAAGAAATAGAGAATTCTGGCAAGCGAACGAAGGAAGATGAGAGAAAGAAAAGAGGATAGGGAATGTTTGACCAACCGTGAAAAAAAAACGGCAAAGGAATTTTCAATTGAAGATAGCCGAAAGAATCTTGAGAAGGCATGACGCTTTTTTTTCTTTGAAGGATGGGAGTTGGGGGTTGAGAGAGAAGGGTCTATTTGCTACATTTTTCGACGGGTGGGGGTCCATTTCTTATCCTTTTTCATTCTTTTCCATCCATTTTTCTTGCCTTTTCTCTCTCCCATTCTCTTTTTTCCGAGCAAAAAACGTTTTCCAACACCTTGATTCGAAGTTTTTCTTATCTTCTCAGTGGTTTTTCTATTTTCTCTCTCTCTCTCTCTCTCTCTATCTATCTATCTATCTATCTATCTATCTATCTATCTCTCTTTGCTTTTCGCTCTGTCTCACACACTGTCCCATTTTCTATATTTCTATTTCTCTCTCTCTCATACTCTCACTCTTTCTCTCTCAAACATACACACACAACACTGCTTGACTCTTTCTCTCTGTCGATATTTCTCTCTCTGTTTCTCTCTCTGTACGCACGCACACACACACACACACACAACTGCGGATGACTATAGTATATATATATATATATAAAATTCTGGGGTGCATTTTGATGGCTTTTGAAGCTTTTATGAGAGGAATGTTTATCCAGGTCGACTACAGAATATTTATTTAGTGAGTTATCTGTCGTCTATTAATACCTACAAATATATCTATTTTGACCTGTTCGCATACACACACATAGATAGATAGATAGATAGATAGATAGATAGATAGATAGATAGATAGATAGATAGATAGTACTATCAGCTGTTTTCCCTATAAAGAAACATTTGCCATTCATTGACCAAGCTAGGGTAGACTTCATTCACTCGAAATCATATTTAGGGCCAGTCTAAAAAGCCAGTCAGGAATGTTACTGTCAGAGCTAGTCATGAATGTTCCAGTAAAGCCAGTCAGGAATGTTTCTGTCAGAGCTAGTCATGAATGTTCCAGTAAAGCCAGTCAAGAATGTTTCTGTCAGAGCTAGTCATGAATGTTCCAGTAAAGCCAGTCAGGAATGTTTCTGTCAGAGCTAGTCATGAATGTTCCAGTAAAGCCAGTCAGGGATGTTTCTGTCAGAGCTAGTCATGAATGTTCCAGTAAAGCCAGTCAGGGATGTTTCTGTCAGAGCTAGTCATGAATGTTCCAGTAAAGCCAGTCAGGAATGTTTCTGTCAGAGCTAGTCATGAATGTTCCAGTAAAGCCAGTCAGGAATCTTTCTGTCAGAGCTAGTCATGAATGTTCCAGTAAAGCCAGTCAGGGATGTTTCTGTCAGAGCTAGTCATGAATGTTCCAATAAAGCCAGTCAGGGATGTTTCTGTCAGAGCTAGTCATGAATGTTCCAGTAAAGCCAGTCAGGAATGTTTCTGTCAGAGCTAGTCATGAATGTTCCAGTAAAGCCAGTCAGGAATGTTTCTGTCAGAGCTAGTCATGAATGTTCCAGTAAAGCCAGTCAGGAATCTTTCTGTCAGAGCTAGTCATGAATGTTCCAGTAAAGCCAGTCAGGAATGTTTCTGTCAGAGCTAGTCATGAATGTTCCAGTAAAGCCAGTCAGGAATCTTTCTGTCAGAGCTAGTCATGAATGTTCCAGTAAAGCCAGTCAGGAATGTTTCTGTCAGAGCTAGTCATGAATGTTCCAGTAAAGCCAGTCAGGAATGTTTCTGTCAGAGCTAGTCTTGAATGTTCCAGTAAAGCCAGTCTGGAATGTTTCTGTCAGAGCTAGTCATGAATGTTCCAGTAAAGCCAGTCAGGGATGTTTCTGTCAGAGCTAGTCATGAATGTTCCAGTAAAGCCAGTCAGGAATCTTTCTGTCAGAGCTAGTCATGAATGTTCCAGTAAAGCCAGTCAGGAATGTTTCTGTCAGAGCTAGTCATGAATGTTCCAGTAAAGCCAGTCAGGAATCTTTTTGTCAGAGCTAGTCATGAATGTTCCAGTAAAGCCAGTCAGGAATCTTTCTGTCAGAGCTAGTCATGAATGTTCCAGTAAAGCCAGTCAGGAATCTTTCTGTCAGAGCTAGTCATGAATGTTCCAGTAAAGCCAGTCAGGAATGTTTCTGTCAGAGCTAGTCATGAATGTTCCAGTAAAGCCAGTCAGGAATCTTTCTGTCAGAGCTAGTCATGAATGTTCCAGTAAAGCCAGTCAGGAATGTTTCTGTCAGAGCTAGTCATGAATGTTCCAGTAAAGCCAGTCAGGAATCTTTCTAAGCAAAGTCGAAAATGATTATTAACGCTATGTTAAGAATAATTTTTTTACCGCCAGTTCTGAATTTTAGGCATCACTCACTTTGGTTTTGTAGCAATTTACGGTGTTGGGCAAAACTACATCGTGCGTAGCCTATTCTCTGTCCAATGTCTCTTTTTCCTATACTATAGATAAATAAATATGAACTTTTCCATGTCTATCAATCTTCTCAGGCTATTCATATCTATCTATCTATCTATCTATCTATCTATCTATCTATCTTAGTTCATTCACTATCTATCTATCTATCTATCTATCTATCTATCTATCTATCTATCTATCTATCTATCTTAGTTCATTCACTATCTATCTATCTATCTATCTATCTATCTATCTATCTATCTATCTAATATTTTGTGTGCATTTGCGTATATAAATATATCAATATATAAATTTTATCCCATATATACTAATAATTTATCAAATTAACGTCAATGACTCTGCATTAATTTTGTTACATGTGTGCAACTACAGGTATATATGTGCGTCTATATGTGATTGATCGATTGGTTTTTTACGGCTTATCAAACTATTGTAGGTTATTTAAAGCCCAAAATATTTTTAGTTTGTCAGATTGTTTTTTGAGATAATAAAGATTTTCTTATACAAGAACTACTAATTAATCCATAAGATAGAGAGAAAAGGGAGATTCGATGGGAACCTGTGTTTCGACTTGAAACCTGAGAAGAAAGGAGAACTTGAAAAATTTAACTCTCACAGTGTATATCGAGGGTATGAGAGAGAAGAGTCGGCAGCAGGCCACGTAGCTGACGAGCTTGTGTGAATAGATGACGGAACAGGTTGCTCAGGGTTTGGTAAAGGAAGAAATGTTGCTAAGGACGTAATTTCTGGAGAGCCATAATCGGCCACGTCCGAAGGAGAAGAGTATTTAGAAACTATTACTGAATGTGAAAGAATATAAGGAAAACATTATTAAGGATCAAAAACGATAAAAGAACAAGAATTAAGAAGACATTAAATAACAATTGACATTTTATTTAAGTTTTTGAAGGTCAGAGTTAACTGGGAAGCATTAGTGAGTTGAATTAATGACAAAAAGCATGAAAAAGGGTTTCAGCTAAATATACAATTTTCTAACACACACGCACACACACACACACACACACACACACACACACACACACACACATATATATATATATATATATATATATATATATATATATTAAAATTATTTTTAATAGATACTCGTATTTTAGTAGATACTCAGTTTGAAATTATATATATATATATATATATATATATATATATATATATATTGTAAAACGTACCAACAAAACAGTAGCCCTAATTACGACCGAAACCAGAAAACCTACTGCTAACAAGTCGGTAAAGTTAGTCGTCAAACCCAAAAGGTACTACCAAATGGGTAGAGGGGGAATAAAAAAAAGAAACAAACAAAGCATAAACTGTGTTCGAAAGAAAAAAAAAACCCAAGACGAAAACCTTAACAAAAAAGAGCTCAATACGAGAGTACGAAAGTACGAAAGTAGAGCAAAAACACGAACTAAATCTAAAAGTGAGCCAAAAGTCGACCGCGGTCAACATTTGGGTCACTTTTAGATTTAGTTCGTATATATATATATATATATATACTGACCTGGATATTTAGTAAAATATGCCATTGAGCTGGATTCGAACCTATGACACTGAACAACAGAGGGGAAGCTGTCATTTGATCTGACGCGTCTTAGACTTCTCGACTAGGAATGATTTCACAGTCTAAATGTAACTAAATCAAGCCTTATAAACTTAAACGTTTGTTTAAAAACAGAGTATCTACTCAAATGCAAGTATCTATTTAATCTGCCATGCTATTTAACCAATAGCTGGAGGGAAGAGAAGGATTAATACCTTTCCCAAAGGTTTCTGTGCGTATGTGAAGGCAAAGAATTTAACTAGAATTCGAACTCAGCTCTCCGATTTCTCGTTCCGGGCCGATATCCATTGCACCACAACACAATGGAGTACAGATAGAATAAGAATGAGTCGGCTATATGTATTTGATCTGATCCTATGTGTAAAGGTTCGTGGTACCAGAGATTTTACAAGATGTCGGTAGGGTACATTCGGCTTTCTAGGAAAGAGAAATTTGAAATTAAAAAATGTTGACGAAGGACTGCATGCGAAGAATTACATGCTGTAATTTTTAGGTTATGAATTTGAGGATCTTAACCTACTGAGGCAGGTTACGCATTTTCCTTTCAAAAATGAACTTTTTATTTGACTATTTACGATGCCTGTTGTAATAAAGATAATCGTGATATAATTCCTAGCTGGCTGTTCTCGCTGTTTTTTATGTCTCGCGTGAATCTCGTATACGGGCGCTTATTTTTCATTGGTTGATTACATCATACTGCGCCGATTTAACGGCAAAAACAGGCACGATCGCATTTTCTGCTGGACTTGTGTGTCTTAGAAGATTTTCTTTTTTTACTTTTTGTGTCTGCGTCCTTCTATCATTCTCTCTCTCTCTCTCTCTCTCTTTCACTCTTTCTCGTTATTTTCTTTTGCAACTTTATTCTTGTCTCCTTTTATTCTTTCTTCAAAAATCACATCGTAGTTACCATAACTACTACAGGTCCCCCATATCCATCATATCCATGGGCACCTCTAGGTGGTGTAATGGTTAGAAAGAATATCTCGGTAGAATCATTACAATTGAGTTGTGAGTTTGTTCCTCACTGGGTGTACCATACTTTTGATCTTGTGCCACATCTAAGCTGCACTTAAAAAATCATCAGGTTCCCTATGTCCACCTCGAACCTGGTAAACCTAATTCTTCAGTAAATAATTCAAGTATGAATTCTTTCTCGCTTTTTCTGACAGATTACAATTTTTGATGGATTTTAACATTTTTTGTCGATATTTCTGAGATGAGCTAATATTTACATTTAATTTATTCGGAATATTTTCCTCATCCTTGTTGTCGTTTGTACTACGTTTCGACCGATGTACGGTCCAGCCTTCTTCTGGTGCAAACAATCATAGACATCTCCTGTAATACGTGTTGAGAGAACATATGGACCAACAAGACAGTCATCTACAATTCCAGGCTCCACATTAATTGTAAACTGATAATGGTGTCTATCCTGTATTTTACCATCGAGATTCCGATCCACCCACAAATATTGGTTGTGTAATTTTGTTATTACCTCTCATCCAAATGATGCCTGATCCGTAAACAAGACTGAAGAGACATACAACGGAACTGCAGTTTGGGCAATAAACCATCAAATAAAGTTTTCCCGTGGTGAGTGAACAGAGCGCGATAGACCCTGCACATGTTGCAAATGATACGATTACAGCATCTACATTTGAAGTTTCCTGCGTGCAGTACTATGAGATACACGACATTTTCGGGTCGCTTGACGTGTGCTGATACCTGGATCGTCTCCGGCAGCATGTAGAATGTTTTCATCAGGGTCAGGCGTACGAGGTGATTCAGGCCTTACTCGATCCATAGTATGTGTTGCCACGGATCCTGTCTCAGCAACACGACGATAAACAGCAGAGATTGGATGACTCGACTGCTTTCGGTCTGGTGATGCAATCTGATACAGCCGTGCTGCCTCGCGTCCATTACCATTCACGTGGCTGAATGTAAAAATAATATCTCCCTGCTCAGAATAAAAATATCCTGCCATTGTTAAACGGAACACGTTGAGTACAGACTAGCTACAAATATATATAGACGCTGGTTAGTTCCTGTGACTTTACCCAAAAGAGTTGTGAGTTCAATACCAGCCTACAGTAGCTATGAACAAGTATCTTAAAGGGTTAGAGGGAGATAACTCATGACTTTCAAAAGTGGCACCACCACGCATGGAATGAGAATGATGAGGACAAAGATGAGGACAACAGTCCGAATAAAATAAATAATGTTTAACATTTTACCCTCCATTTTCGCTTCTTCTATCAAATAAAACAAAAAGCGATCTTAGACGTTTACTAGAGTCAGTAAAAAACAAAATGCAAGACTATTTCCCTTTTTATTGTTTTGTTTTTTTAATGTTCAGCTATTAGGTTGAACTCTTCTTCCACATGCAGACCTCAACATTCGCCCTTGCGTTTCCTTTTTGCACCAAGTCCACACACACACGTCAAACCCTGACATCCATAACAATCTTTCTTCGGTATTTAATGTTACAGCAGCAAAACCTGCAGCTGATTTTCAGCTGATCTGGGAATCAATTCTTTAATCAATTCTATAATTCGGTTGTAGTATTATCAGAAAAGAAATATGTTCTGAATTACACTCAAGTTATCAAAGAATTAATTTCGCAAGATTATTAACTGGTTAGGCTTTTTAATCCTCATCACCATAACCGCAGTTTCTACTCCAACAGCTTCTTTTCTCGCACTTCTCGCCGGTGAAATTCCCTTCCACATGATTGCTTCCCCGACAGCTACAATCTCCAGAAGTTTAAATGTAAGGTCAATAGACACCTCCTGACACACTAACTCGCATCCATTCTCTCAAACACTCTTCCCATCTACCCAACCCTCGGCCTCGGTATCCTTACCTATCTATCACCCTGCCTCTGACATTTCCTATATCTAACCACTCTTTCTCTTCACCTTCCCCTATGTAACCCCCTGCGCAATAGTGGCAGTGGAATGTCTTGCTTGGGGTGAAATGATTAAAAAAAAGTCTCTCCGTTAAGTAAGAAACTATCTCGGTTTTATATTTTTCTTTTTCTAATATGGCAACAACACTTAATAGAAGCTTCTAATTCTTTATTTAAGTCATTCTACTTTAGGGCTGAAAAGTGTTTATTTCATTAGATGGTCACAAACGAGGGCGAAACAGGAATTTGCTTATTGTATTACCACACCATTCTTCATTTAAATTTTTCATAAAGTACAGGGCCTCGACTAATTTAAATGAAAATCTCATATTTTACTTTCTACTTTTTTTTTTGTTCATGAAGTACGGCGTATCAATTACGTTGAACCAAATCACGTTTCGTATTTTCTACCTCATCTTCGTTGATAAAGTATGAACCGTCGACTACTTATAATGAAAATCGCACTTTCAAATTTTACTTTCTCTCTTCTCTTTGGTCATAAAGTAATAACCCTCGACTACCTTCAACGGAAAACTTTCTTTCATATTTTGCTTTCTATCTTCTCTATGATCATAAAGTACAGCGTATCAGTTGCGTTCAACAAAAATGCGTTTTGTATTTTACTTTCTTCCTTCACTCTATTTATAAAGTACTGACCCTTCACTACATTCAACGGAAATATCACCTTCGTATATTGATTTTTTCTCTTCTCTGTGATCATAAAATACCGCGTTTTAATTAGATTCAACGAAATTTCGTTTCACATTTTTTTCCTTCACTCTATTTATAAAGTACTGACCCTTCACTACATTCAACGGAAATCTCGCCTTCGTATATTGATTTTTTTTCTTCTCTATAATCATTTAATACAGCGTATCAATTATGTTCAACGAGATCTCGTTTCCCATTTTCTTCTCTTCGTTCATAATGTAGTGACCCCCCACTACATTCAACGAAAATCTCGCCTTCGTATATTGATTTTTTTTCTTCTCTACAATCATTTAATACAGCGTATCAATCACGTTCAACGAGATCTCGTTTCCTATTTTCTTCTCTTCGTTCATAATGTAGTGACCCCCCCCCCCCCACTACATTCAACGAAAATCTCGGTTTCGTAGATTGATTTTTACTCTTCTCTTTGCTCATAAAGTAGGAAGCTTCGACTTCTTTTTTATGCGCCGTTTACCTTCAGGATATAGGCGATCATATCTGTCTACATCTTCCTGTTGGTTGTAGCAATTAATAAGGTATTTTTGTTGTTATTTCTCTCAAAACATGTACTGCCATCCATTTGATGAAGCCTGTTAAGTTCGTCACGCGTTGCTTTTCTCTGTCCCACCTTTCCTCTGTTCAGCTCCCGAGTATAAAGCACTCGTTCCTCATTATGTGTCCCGGAAATTTCAACTGTACCTTCCGTGACTACAAATAAAAAAATAAAATTTTTCTTTCTTCTTTTGATTTCTTCCTTCTATATATTTATAAACAAGGGCCCATGATTACATTTCAACAAAAATTTCGTTTCGTTTTTTGCTTTCTACCTTCTATCTGTTTATAAGTTATAGTGTTTCAATTACTTTCAACAAAAATCAATTTTCGCATTTTGCTTTCTACCTTCTATCTGTTCATAATTTAGTGTGTTTCAATTACTTTCAACAAAATTTCGTTTCGTATTTTGCTTTCTACCTTCTATCTGTTCATTAATTACAGTGTTTCAATTACTTTGAACAAAAATTTCTTTTCGCATTTTACTTTTGAACTTCTATCTGTTCATAAATTATAGAGTTTTAATTACTTTGAACAAAATCTCGTTTCGTTTTATGCTTTCTACCTTTTAGCTGTTCATAAATTATAGAGTTTTAATTACTTTGAACAAAAATTTCTTTTCGCATTTTGCTTTTGAACTTCTATCTGTTCATAAATTATAGAGTTTTAATTACTTCCAACAGAATCTCGTTTCGTTTTATGCTTTCTACCTTTTAACTGTTCATAAATTATAGTGTTTTAATTACTTTGAACAAAAATTTCTTTTCGCATTTTGCTTTTGAACTTCTATCTGTTCATAAATTATAGAGTTTTAATTACTTCCAACAGAATCTCGTTTCGTTTTATGCTTTCTACCTTTTAACTGTTCATAAATTATACTGTTTTAATTACTTTGAACAAAAATTTCTTTTCGCATTTTGCTTTTGACCTTCTATCTGTTCATAAATTATAGTGCATTAATTACTTTCGACTAAAATTTAGTTTCGCATTTTGCTTTTGAACTTTTATCTATTCATAAATTATAGTGTTTAAATTACTTTCGACTAAAATCTCGCTTTTGTATTTTGATTCCTCTTTGTCTCTGCCCATGAAGTATCGAGCCTCGACAACTTAAAATGGAATTCACACTTTCATATTTTTCTTTCTCTCTTCTCCCTTTTGATAAAGTACGAAATCTCGACTAGTTTCAAAGAAAATCTTGCTTTCGTATTTTACTTTTTTCACTGCACTTTACCACAAAGTACGGTGCATCTAGTGCTTCCAGTTAAATCTCTATTTGGCTTTCCATAATTTCTATTGTTATTTTTTTCTGCAATCGTTATAATGGTTACAAATTAGTGAGATTTGTAGCAGTAGGGAGATGGTTAATGTTTTCTGAATTGGCCTTATGTGAAACATAACGAAACTGTCTACAACTTATAGGTTTATCCGTAATCATCAGAAGGTTATCAGAAAGATTTTGTGGAAAAATAAAAGTATATACCTTTTGTATGTTTAAATAGAAATTTATTAATAGAAAAGAATATGAATTGATAGAAGTTAATATTCAATGAGAAACAATATTAAGAACTAATAGGTATCAAGAGTTAGTTGTACTAACTTGTGTGGATGTAAACAGGAACGTATGTATGTATGTATGTATGTATG
>JBBBDQ010000741.1:2472500-2635027 GCA_037127315.1 Ascarosepion bandense | reverse complement strand
AAAATTTCTCTTTTAAACAAAAATTCTATTTATTTATGAATCGACAATTCCCCCCATTGTTTTCACATTTTAATATTAATAAACAGTTTTTGTAATTTTCTTGCCGAATTCAAATTAAATTTTCCAAATCATTTAAATGAATCAGCTTGTATGCTGTTCACTGCTTTTGTTGATACCAAAATCCTTCAGCTGATCCATCCTCCAACCTCTCTCACATATACAGTCAATATGGAAGCCATGCAAGCATATCCTTTGCTTTTTTTCTCTCTTTTTCTCCAAAGAGTGTCAATAGATAGTAACAGACAGATTAACCTTTATACACATGCTATAGAGAGGCTGAAAAATAGATCAGCAATGGAGCCACACCCAAATTAACTAAAAAATATCAATGATATGAACAACTGTTAAAATGATAATTTCAAAATTACAGAAACCCCTTTTTTTAACTCTTCAATTACCTAAACATTTTTTCCTTAGGCTCACTTTCATCCTATATCAGAAATATCAATTATATATATTGTTACATAACAAAACAATTGATGGTGTAGTGTAGACTTATTAAAAATGTGCTAAGCTCTCATCAATAATCTTAATTCTTTGTACTTCTTTAAGGTCAGAACCTAATTCGACAGAAATCAAAATACTGACTTACATTTATTTTATAGATTTTAAAAATAGAGGAGTGTTAAAACTTCATTTTCCTTCTAGCTGTAAAATAACCACAATGGTAATGATAGTAATTACTTTATTTTCAAACAAATGAGATACAAAAACAAAAATAAACTTGGCCCATGGTTTGTTGTGTGTTGGGGTGATAAGTAATTATAATCTGTGTCAAACACCAAAGAGAATTCACCAGTTTGCTGCAGTATGACCCCAGGACTTGCAGAGGTATCATACAGTTTTGTGTTGCTATCGTGAACCAGCTGTAAATTAGGGTGCCATTAGTTGAGAGACACCACTTCCTGGGTAGAATGAGGTTGGATGTCAATAACAAGAAGCACCAGAGTGGCGTTTTGGCCAAGGCTGCAAACCTCAACACACTCAAGCTGTTTGATCAACTCGTCTGCTTGGAAATAGAAAAGTCAGCTGCACAGTTGCTAAACAAGGTTAGCTTATCAACCTTGTCCTACCTACAGATATCTGACCATGAGCCCCATGCAGTTCAGCAACTCCAAAGAACTAATGTACCAATTTCTTCATTGAATAAAATTCCTGTTCACAGCACCATGTAAAATAATCACAACAACAAATGATAGTAATAATTCTGAATTACTTTATTCTTATGAGATAGAAACACAAAAAATATGACCCCTGGCCCCTCAGCTGTTTATACAACACTAGAGATTATAAGGTAGGTCCTCCAGTGTTCCATTACCTAATAAGACCTTTCATTTCTGCAACAATATCCCTGGATTAAATGGTCTTCAATAGAAAGACTTAATAAATCAGGGACTTGACATAAGACCCTAGGAGAACAAAAAATATGACTCACCTTGTCCAGCAAATAACTTGGGGCAGTCATGGCCCCAAATAGAGATTTGGTTAAAAATTCTTGCCAGTTGCCAATTTTATCCTTTAATTCTAAAGAGAGAGAAAAAAAAAAATAGGTGAACGAATAAAACATAAAAGTGAAATTAATTTCAAAATCTATATATAAGGCATGAATGTGTGCTGTGGTGTAATGGATATCAGTTCTGAAAGAAATCGGAGAGCTGGGTTCAAATTCTAGTTGAGTTTGTTACATTCACTTACACACAAATATCACTGTGAAAGGTATGAATTCATCTCTCCTCCCACCAGCCATGGGTTCACTAGCAAAACAGATCAAGTCCTATAGCCTTGGTTGGCAACCAGTCTACTGCAGAAAGGAACAGTGACTTACTGTTGGAAAATCTTCTGACTAGTCAGCTATGAATCAAAGGAAACATGATCACCCAAATGTGTTATCGTATATTGAACTTACTGATAACATACAAACCCACTGAAATCTTATACCGATCTAATTTAATTACAATAAAAGCAAATATTGAACTAAACATTGGCACAAAGCCAGATCTACAGAGTATCTAATTCACTTGCAATTGAAGAAAGGTGAGGTAGGGTATAATTACAAGGAAGCGCATGTATATTTTAACAACACAAGATAAGGAATTTATTTACAAATTTACACAGTTGTAATTTGTGGTGCAGTAGATATCGGCTCAGATCGAGAAATCAGGAACCAAGTTCGAATTCCTTGCATTTGCTTATGCGCAAATACCCTTGGGAAAGGTATTAATCTGTCTCTTCTCTCCAGTTATGGGTTACATAACAGGACAGATTTGATTCTATAGCCTTGGCTGGCAACCAGTTTATTGCAGAAAGTAATAGCAACCTACTGCAGGATAATCTTGTGCCCAGTCAGTCATATCTCTTTCGAGACATGATCACCCAAGCGTGTATCACATGGCACTTAACTGACTGAACAGTCAGTAGCTTGTTTCACTCGTTCATTAAGTTTGTAGATTCAATGAATAATCAAAAGAGAAAATGTTCATATTAAATTATTCAACACAAAGTAAATTTCCAAAATTTGTTTTTCACACAAAAGTATTACAGTTGAACTCAATATAAACAAAGGTTTCCAAAATGATTAAAATAAATCGAGAGTTCTTTTTTCACAGAAAAATATTATGGTTGAATTCGTTATAAAGATGTCTTTTTAGGCACTTAGCTTAAACCGTTGAATAGAATCCTTGAAATTCTGAGTTGTCATTAGAGGCTGATAATGAATCAGCATGTAATTTGATACTGGCATTATTCAGATGTGTGATCTCTGCTTTTCTCTCTCTTCTGTTTTCTCTGACTCCAATTGTCACTGACTGACTGACATGTTAATAGGCCAGTCCAGTCATGTGACTGGATCAAGCACAAACACCTTTTTTGAGCGGGAAGAAACATAACACAGGTCATTGAAAGTTTAATTTGGTATTGTTTGTAAATCACTCTTTTCATTGGTCAGAAAATTAATTCACACTTGCTCGCAAAATTTGTTTTGATCTTTTCTCAGCACTGAGGCAATTTTTTTTTATTTGGTAAAAATAGATTTTCACACTTTGCAAGTTTGCAAACCATAAAGAAAAAGTTATTTTTATTTTGAATTCACCATACAATGACTTTAAGAAGCCAATAAGCTGACTACTTCTTGATAGAAATAAGTTTGTTTTTTTTTTGGTGAGGGAGGGGTTTAATGAGCATGAACATTATAGTGTATATAAAGTTCCAAATATTTTATCTTTATCCACTTAAGATTTTGATATGAGCAGTAAAGTGGAAACAAAAGTCAAAGATGTTCTTCAATATATGCAAACATTTCCTGAGATCCCAGGCAATTCTCAGGTCTGTTTTAGACACTGACAATGGTGTATCATTTAAATCCACTTCACATGGGTCCAAGCACCAAATACAGAGAGAAAGGCTGGCTTCTAAGAGTCTCTACTATTGTGACCATTCACATTATTTTATTTTTTAAAATATCCAATCAAATATATCAAAATTTTGTTTTACCCAATATATCTGATCACAATATCAACAACTGGTCACTTTAATAAAACTTTTTTAAATGCATAAAATGAACAATTATAACATGAATTAGTCCTTATATATAAAAAATAAACTTGAAAAAAATTAAGAATAAAAATATACAGATCATTTGAATGTTACCAAGTAACCTTTATAGGTAAATCAGTAAAACAAGCACCTAAAGATAGAGGATATGAGTTCAAGTTTTGCCAAAGGCATGATCTTTATTTACAATCTACATTGCTTACTTATACTCATAAAATGACAAACTTGGAGTTACAATAAAAGGCATGTGAAATGAATATAAATGAAAAATTAGTATATAACCCTTCCTCTGCATTTACATATATTAATATACTATAAATTCAGATGATTGACAAGAATGTCTATGCTGTCTAAGCATACCAGATAACTCAATTTCACATATAAGAGATCAGGAAAACCCCTCCACATAACATCACTTCATTAAAAAAAAAAAAAAAAAAATCCAGTCAGTCTTAAGTAACAATCTCACACATTTTCCAAGACACATTACTTACCATCTGGTGGCATCAAGGTTTTGCCATTCTCAGCACACCATCCAATTCTGTGCACCTCTGATGCTGTGAGATCACACCAAAAATCTGCAGAACCATCATCCCCATAGCCATCATAACGTAATCGTAGTAATGGACCACATGTCATTATCACGGAAGCCACCCAGTATGTATGGGATGCATTTTTGACAGCCACTTCTAGCTTCATGTTTTTCACAAAGCCACTCTGCAAACTGCACTCGACCTAGGGAAAAGAAAACAAAAACTAAAAATGTAACCCAGTAATGCAAATAAAAAAATAAAAAAAGGTTCTAAAGAGAGAACATAAAATCAGGAAGATTGCAGGACTGAAAATTGTGCAAAGTTTTGTATTTGACCAGAAACACAAATGATAGAAGCACAAATCAGAAAGTATATAAGTTGGGTGGGGGGGACATACAAACAATCCAAAAGTAATGTCTATTTCCATAGAAACTACAAGTGATATTAAGCCCACAATAACAATATTTGATAGACCAAATTTTCAACTCCAAAACACCATTTTTCCACAATCACCAACAATGGTGACATATTTTGTCAGTTATAAAGAGATCTTCATTTCAGAGTTGACAGCTGTACATGGCTACTTGGAATGTGGCTTGTCATGTATATCGCAGTTGACACTGCTGAAATATTCTGCTCACATCCATTGTTTTATCTCAGTACATCCCCAACTTTTTTTTAATCAAAATTAAATCATTTAATGAAAATTCAAAATAATCTAACTACTATGATAACAAATGCATCAGTAGTATGACATTTATTAGGATGGAAATTGGAACCCACAAGCAGAGTTCAAATTCCAGGCATGTCTTTTGTATTCTTTCATTGAAATGCACTTTGGAAAGACATGAATTAGTCTCTCAAAAGTTAAATAGCTTAGTAGACTGGGCTCTCTAATTTTGGGATAGTAGCCAGTCTAAGAAAAGAAAAACTATATTCCAAACCATGGGAAAGGCAAGAGAAAACCAACCTATTTTCCCCACCAAGAATACATAAGAAATTCACAGATTAAAGGAATTTGTAGAGAGCCAAGATCACCTACATGTCAAATGAACATGATACTAGACAAAAACTATGACTATAAACTAAATTTCTTTACACTGGTATGTAAACCTTTTGGGCCACCTTGGTAAATGAATTCCTTTTTTTAAATTTTACCCTAACATTGAGAGTGATTTGCAATATGCTTTTGTCAGTACATTTTATGATCTTTGAGGACCAGAAAACAAATTACTGCATTTTCATGGATAATAAAACATCTTAAGTACAATGACACTGAAAAGAGCCCATACAAAAATACTTGGCCACTAGTTAAAAATTTCACCTTTCAGCACTTGTGCTAACAAGCAATTTTTTTTTTTACAAAATGTGTTTTTTTTTTTATTACAGAAAGTACAGAACATCAAAGTATGGAGTTATGAGCTTTGCTGCCTTTGGCTTGAATAATTGTCACAATTCAATGAGGTCCAGATTTTTTCCATTGGGAATCTTTTTTCCATTCTTCTTGGGAGTAATTCCAAGTCTTGCAGATCGCATGCTTTTCATTAGAGCATTTGTTTATTCACTTCTCACCTTAATGGTTTGATTATATCAAGATCAGGACTGTGCTGGATAGTCTTCCAAATGTTGAACATCTACAAGGCATCTTTTTTGTTGCACAAGATGTGCAGCAAAGAGCACAGTCGCCCTGAAAACTTTTTCCATCTCTATAATCTGACAGAAGATTAGGCCATAGTAAACTAAGTTTTCATGTTATGGTTTCCATCAACTTTTACTGACTCTCTTATGGCATCACTACAGATGCAACCACACACTGTTCACTCCCAAATTTTACCACCTTTGTGGTCTATCATGCATTGTTTCTTTCTCCCACTGATTCTTACATATTATCTTACAATTTAGCATTCATCACTAAAAATTACTTTTGCCACTTTCCTACAACTCATAATAAACGTTTTTTTAACCATTTTAAACTTCTATTCCAATGTTTTTTGGATTAATAATGTTTTTTTTCTGCTGCTATTCAACCCATTCAAGTTGTTTTTCATATCCTGCATACTGTATCAACTGAAATCTCAGTTAAAACTGCATGAACTGCTCTCTTGTCTGGCTGTTAATTTTAGATTGCCTACCAAGATACTTACATTCTCTCTTGGTTAACTCTTGTGGTCTTCTTGTTTTTTTTTTTTTTTGCCCTTAAAACACTTCCATTAGTGGAAAACATCTTTGAGATGACTTCAACAGTCTCTAGAAATTCTCAGTCACCTGGTTACCTCTCGTTGAGTCATCTTCCCCTTCAATGTCACAACCCTCATCTTTGTTTCATCAGAAATTTCAGCAATGATTTTAGTGTAAAAAAAGCAAGTTAATGTTCAACTACAATGACTTGTCAAGGCACATTACACTCATGTTAATAAGATGGAAGAATTCCTACTTAGAAATTTACATATTATCATGACTATCATCTCAGATCTTTCAATGGCCCAACAGTATTGCATGGCTTTTTTCAGTTTCAATTGGCTTAAAGCACTGTATTTTATGTTATGCAAACACAACTTACTTTCCAATCCTTAGTCATCTTAAGTTTTTAACAAAATAAAGGTGTATAATTATTTTATACAACTGGCCTCAAAACTTTTGCATACTAGAATATTCCAAGTTAATCTCCAGATAAACCTGATAGAGTAACAATTGGCAGTTTGTTTTTCTAATAGATCTACCTCAGGTGTGAATCCATTTGGTTTCCCCCATTTAACGAAGAAAAATAATTTGTCTGTTTTCCCATTCAAAGAAAAAAAATTTTTTTTAAATTGAATCAAAAGTAAACTATTAAGTTAGATGTCAAGTTAAATATATTCTGCCAATAGAATTTAACTGTATCATAAAAAATATATGTAGCTAATAAAATAAAAAAATAAAGACACCAATATTTACTTAATCTTACAATGTATTTGCATGAGTAATCTCAAGATTTTTATCTATACAATGAACATTGTCACATGTAAGAGAATTTTTTTAAAATCATTCAGAGTATAAGTATCTAAAGGCTAACAATAAACACAAAATATATTAACAGCCAGTTCTTATTATCAAGATATTTTTTTTTTATTGTAACACAATGAATGTTCATTTAATAGCTTCAAATAATGATTCATTGCTATAACAAAATATCTCATTAAGACCAGGATGTGTAACCAATAAGGTTACATTTGTTTTATACATACTAATCACAAAGTCATTAAATGATTTCATAGTATGTTTATAATTAAGAAAAATTGTTTTTGCAGTAAAGTGTGAAAACGTTTATAAATGAAAAGAAAAGAACCAGAAATGAGAAGATTAATAATTCATTGCTCTCATTATTTTATGCAGCAATTTTTCCTCCTTTTTTTAGTGTTGATTGTTTATTATAAAAGCTGAAAAACTGAGGGGGGGGGGGCTAAAAAAAGCATATAAAACTTGGATCCTTATCAGGCTAAACATAAATGCAGACTTCATAAGTATTAAGCTGAAAATTGAAAAAAAAAAAAAAAAATTGGTGTTTTTTTTTTTTCTAAGTCAAAGCCTTCTAACAGTATTACCCTAACAAAAATATTGCTACATTATGTGCCATAGGTCTTAAAAATATTGTTACGTTTTCAAAGAGTTTTTATACTGCATGGAAATTCTATTAAAGAAAACAACAAGAAATGTTATAAAGAAAACTAAAAAAATTAAAATTGCCTTACATGTTTAAATGCTATTGGAGGGACTTCCACGGCTCCCGTTTCCCTAAGGTACTCTGCCCAAACAAACTCAGGTTCGTCATATAACTCAGACATACCATCTGGGAAGAAGAAGAAAAAACAGTTAAGTTTTACTTTCTAAAAATGGTTTGCATATATCAAAATCTTTAAAAAGAAAATAAATTAAAAAAAAATAAAAAATAAAAATAAAACAATGGACATAATCCAAAGGAATTAAATTAACAAAAGAAAATTAATCATTTTTTCTTCAATTTGTTTGTCAATTCTTCAGACATATTTATAAAAAAAGAAAAAATTCAACTTTAATTGTAGGTCTATAAAAAAAAAATTATGCAGCACTAATTTTGATTAACCGTGTCACTTAGAATGATTACTTATGTTAATGTAAAAACAATCTTAGTTGATAAGTAACAGATGGCTATAAAAAGACACTGATGGTTCTTGTAGCTAAATGCACTGACTACTGTTTGCATCACAAGGAAATTTAAGTAAGATGATGCACTAAAATAAGTACCCAAGTAATCGTTTTAAGTCATGCACACTCCCAATTTTTTTCAATCCAACATCTGTGACCATCATAAGAAAAAAAAAAATTCTCCTATAATAAGACTTCCATTTTCATATATTTAAGAAAACTCAAGTAACCCTGTTTATTTTTTGATTCACTGCCAGTGTAGTAAGAGGTGCTGGCAACATAATAAATGAAGGGAAAAATAAATCAAAAAGACAAAGTTTAGCAGAAGAGATAGATTATATTTACTTCATAGTATCTACTTTAAGGGCATAAATCCACTTTTCCCTGTGTACTGTTCTCCACCATCGAATATGACAAGATGCCTTCAATGATTAACAGGAAAATTTTTTTTTTTTTTTATAAGTTCACCCTATACAAAGCCCAGGAGCCGATCAAGGTAGATAGTTATAGAGTAATAGACACAGCTTATGCAAATATATGAGGAAGATAACAGTGAAACCTACACTTGAACTGGTTAAAATTGTAGTGATCAGAGAAAAAAATCCTCTTGGAAGTCAGTTCCACAGAGAAGTGGTTCATAGAAAAAAAACCCACTCAAGTGGAACGTATTTCCCATTAATAAAAAACAGAGGGAATGAGGCCAATTCAGTATAATGTGTGTAGCATGGCAGGGAATAGCTATGAAAGTTAGAACTGGTAGAACTAAGGAATGTAGTTCATCTGAGCACTTTCGATGGAAATAGCTATAGAGCAGTAGGAGGCTTGCAATATATCATCGGCAAGAGAAGGGTTGCAGAGTGCAAAAATAATTTGTCACCACAAGGATGCAGAGACACTTTTGGACTATCAAACCTGGAAAGTGAGAATTGGGCAGCTCCTGCCAAAACATGACAGCAGTACTCCATTTTAGATCCGAGTTTGAGTTTTAGCTTTGTTTAATGGCATATCAACCTCCGTGGGTTATTTAATGCCGAAAGGGTGGGGTTTTACAGTTTTTTTATTTTTTGGTTATAGTGAGATTATATTTACTTCATAGTATCCAGTCAGATTTTAATGAAAAAAATTTTTTTTTTAATTTTAGAAAACTGAAAATGTCTTCCAGTTTTGTATTCATAAAAATTTTGCTGAGAATATATATATTTTTTACAGAAGGTTATAGTAATAATTTTTTTTTTTTTTTGTTGGTAATATTTTTCCTTCAAAAAGTATATATATATATATATATATATATATATATATATATATTTTTTTTATAAAAGTTTATTTTTCTGTGTATATTATTATAAAATTTTATTTTATTTTATTTTTGATACTTTCATATTGTTTTTACCAGTTTGGGGGCTAGCTATTTGCCCATAGTTGGGACCCTAACAGGCGCTAATTTTAGGTCTGATCTGGCTCTTTTAAAGGGAGAGGATAGCATGAGAAGTGAGGAAATTACTGAGGCATTTTTAGCAATGAATCACATGTACAAGTTCCACTTGAGGCTCAATAGTCACTCGAGGCCTGGAATCTTCCTACTGTTTGCATCACAAGGCAATTTAAAGTAAGATGATGCACTAAAATAAGTACCCAAGTAATCGTTTTAAGTCATGCATGTAAACCATCAAGACACCCCCCACCCAATATTTTTCAATCTAACATCTGTGCCCATCATAAGAAAAAAAAAAAAAATTCTCCTATAATAAGACTTCCATTTTCATATATTTAAGAAAACTCTCATTTATCTTGACTGGTGTTAGTTTAGGGTCTGATCAGCGATGAGCTAGCATTTAAGCAAACCATTCCCCCACAATTTAGCTTGTCAAGCTAGCAGCAAAAAGTTCATGACCTTAGTCATTCCTGACACTGTCTAATCAAATGAATGTGTTCAGGGCCACCAAGAGAAATTTTGTAAGGCAGTTGGGACTTCATGGTAGGCAAAGGTTTTTCTCAAAATTGAGGATTTGATATCCAGTATATCTTAACTCTCATAAATGCTTTATTTCCATGATCAGATATAACAATGTAACAAACGTATTAAATTAATTCAGCAAAATCAATATTTACAGTTACATTCACCAATCACCTTTTAGGTTTTGCCACAGTGAAATGCTTTTTAAATGTTCATAATTTCTTTCAAAAGGAAAATAAAATTTCAGTCAGTTAATTGCCATACGTGATACACGCTTAGGCAACCATGTCTCTTTCGAAACATAGCTGACTAGGCAGAAGATTTTCCCCACAGTAGGTTGCCATTACTTTCTGTGGTACACTGGTTGCCAACCAAGGCTATAGAATCCAATCTGTTCTGGTATTCATCCTGTAGCTGGAGGGAGAAGAAATGAATTAATACCTTTCTTAAAGTGATTTATGCGAGAGTGAATGTAACAAACCCAACTGGAATTCAAACTTGGCTCTTCGATTTCTCATTCTGAGCTGATATCCATTTACACCACAAAACACATCCATCAACATTTAACTAGAGTGCTAATTAAAATGTGATATTCTGACATTATCAAAGTCAATGGCAGTCAGTCAGTTAAGTGCCACACATGGAACACGCTTGGGCGATCATGTCTCAAAAGAGACATGACTGACTGGGCAGAAGATTATCCCGCAGTAAGTTGCTATTGCTTTCTGCGGTAGACTGGTTGCCAGCCAAGGCTATAGAACCCAATCTGTCCTGTTATTTATAACTGGGAGGAAGAGACGGATTAATACCTTTCCTAAGGGTATTTTCACGTTTAGTGAATGCAAGGAATTCAAACTCGGCTCCCTGATTTCTCGTTCTGAGTCGATATTCACTGCTCCACAATGTACCTCCTGGCAGAACCAGATTCAATACTTAGCCATAGTAGATCAACAAGTCTGCTTTGAAACGTAGTAGACTTCAAATAATTTTTGATAATTTTGAGTTTACAAAACTTAGTTGCTTGTTCTCGAAGAAAGGGGAGGATAGGTATTATATGGTTGCTGTGGGGCTCCTAGTTCTTGAGCCCCAGCTAGATCCCTTCTCATAGGCTCTGAATGTGCTATAAACTTTTCAAGTTAGACCACAAGTTATAGTTACCACTCAAATTATTCTTAAATAATATCAAACATTTATAGACTTATCAGGTTTTATCAGGTTGCTCCCATAAGAAGACAATAACTAGCAAACTCTAAAAGAGTGTTGTAAGTATCAAGACTTATCAGCTGATCCCAATTAAAAATCACCACATACTCAGTCAGTTAAGTGCTATACGTGATACACGCTTGGGCAATCATGTAACAAAAGAGACATGACTGACTGGGCAGAAGGTTATCCCGCAGTAGGTTGCCATTGCTTTCTGCGGTAGACTGGTTGCCAGCCAAGGCTATAGAACCCAATCTGTCCTGCTATTTAACCCATAACTGGAGAGAAGAGATGGATCAATACCTTTTCCAAGGGTAGTGAATGCAACGAATTCAACTGGAATTCAAACTCGGCTCTCCAATTTCTCATTCCAAGCTGATATCTACTGCACCACAAATGCACATCCCACCACATACTACTTGTGAGAAAACAACACTAATAATGTAATTGTTTACCATATTGAATATATTTTAGTCATAAGAAAAATATATAGAAATGATTAAGTAAGGCATGACAAGATGCAACACTTCATTTTGCTATGAGAAAGAAGGGAACAAAATAAAAACACATAACACTACCTACCTTCTGTTTCATCCCCAAGATCCATATGAGCAGGGATCTCTTCTGATCCACTTGGAGATACTGGGACTTCACTTGGGTTCTGGCTACAGGTTTCTTCAGCATAATCCTCTTCCTCCTCCTCTTCCACATTTTCTGAAACTGGAGACTCAGACGAAGCAAACTGGTCATCTTTCTCTGTCATTACAACAGAGTCCACAGATTTGCTGTCGGCAAGATCAGGGCAGATTTCACAGGAGGCATCAGAGTCCAGCTCAACAGGGGCCATTTCAACTTTGCTCCCCTCAACTACCTCAGTTCCGTCCCCAGGTTGAGTCCCCACATAATTCTGTTCTTCCCCTATGGTGACTTCTTCACTATTGTCTCCTAGAATCGTTGGCCCATTCAGCTGCTCTATGTGAGTGGTTGGGACCTGTTCAATGGCGCCAGTTGCTGAAAATTGGCTGGTTAGATTGGCTGCAGCAATACCTGGGACACACTGTAAGTTTGAATGTATGACCATTGTTGGCTGGGTCACAAAAAGTTGGCTGTTGAGCAGCTGTTGAGGGAACCCTGAAAATGTAGTCGGTAGATAAACTGGGGAGATCACCTGAGTGGTAAATGTCCCCAGTGTGGTGACAGGAGTGCAGTGCATGTTGGTAGGGAGGCCTGCCTGGAATGCTGGTTTTATGGGTGTTGTGTGCCCTATCAAGGCAGCTGCAGTATTAAACTGGTCCTTAATTGTTTTATCTGAGCACTTCAAGCTGTCCAAGGGGATAATACTGGCTTCATTTAGCGGTTGGATATGGTAGCCAACTCCAAGCATCTCATTCTCTTTAGATTCTTCTGGAAAGAAAAGATTAGAAAGCTGAAATTTTGATAGACATTTTTGTCTTATGAAAATTGTTAAATTGTAGTTGTTTTTTTTAGAATCATATTATTACACTGGAAATTACATTCAGTCAGTTAAATGCCATACATGAAACACGCTTGGGTGATCATGTCTCGAAAGAGACATGACTGACTGGGCAGAAGATTATCCTGCAGTAGATTGCCATTGCTTTCTGCGGTAGATTGGTTGCCAGCCAAGGCTATAGAACCCAATCTGTCCTGTTATTTAACCCATAACTGGAAGGAAGAGACGGATTAATACCTTTCCCAAGGGTATTTGCACGTAAGTGAATTCAACTAGAATTTGAACTTGGCTCCCCGATTTCTTGTTCCGAGCCGTTATCCACTGCACCACAACGCACATCTGGAAATTACATTACAGCACTAAAATCTTGCATCCAAAATTTCTTAAAGTTTTAAATAAAGCATTGAAAAGAAAAAAAAATGAAAGTGGGTGTCTCATTTAGCATAATCTCAGTTATTTATTTTTTATATAGTAAAATAAAATTTTAAAACTTGTTGCATAAAGCACAAACTTTTTCAAATGTTTCAAGTTGGAAAACTTAAAAACTTAAAATAACATCAGCCTTTTTTAGGTAGAATGAAAAGTTTCAGTTTTGTCATACGATAGCATGATTGACTTTTTTTTAAATAGGTTATCAACCCTTTTGCATTATTTAATGCCAAAACATTTTGGTTTGTGATCATTTTTTTGGTGAGTGAATATTAGTGATAATTTTATTTTGAGAATAATAATGATATTTCCAGACATAAATCTTATTTAATCCACAGCTGGGGAAGAAGATGGATTCATACTTTTCTCCCAACAGTATTTGCACACAAATAAATTTAAAAAACTCAACTAGAATTTGAACTAAGCTTTCTGGTTTCTCCTTCCAAAAGATGGCATGAGGCAATTTGTTTTTTTTTTTTAACTACATTCAAAAAGAAAGTGTTCTATTGTATTATGTCAGTCACTTTATCAGTATGCATTGAGAAAAAACTCCCTCATAGGAACATTATTATTATTGAACCAAGGAAAAGATTTGAAAATCATTTTTGTTCTTTGTCACAAAAAGGGAAGTTACCTCATTTCTGTTCTACAGAAATAGCCTTTTTGCAACAGATACCATTTGAATCTATTTCATTATAGACTATAATTTCTTTTAAGGATGTTCTTAAAAAAAAAAATTTGTACACTTTAAAAGAGCTTTCCAACTGAAAATATATATTTTTTTTTTTAGCTTACATAGTTTTGGTCTTGCTTTTTGTAATTAATGTGGTATCAAAGTTGATAAGAATAAGGAAAAATTTTAATTTACAATTGAAAGATTGTAAAATATACATTTCTTTCTTATACATTTAATTTTTTAAATTGGTATAAAAAGTTACATACATAGAATGCAAAATATATAAAATTATGCTTTTACTAGAATTAATAATTCAATCAGTTTCAAATAACCTACCACTGTCAATGTGACAGAATCATTTTACTGTCCTTGTAACCAGCCATAATGAAAGTCTTAACCTCTTACCAAGCATAAACAGACAATTACTTCAGCTAGTTGACATATTTGTTTATTGAATCTAATATGCAATATTTTCATGTTTTTAAGTAAGAACATATTTCAAATGAAAAGAAAAACATTTCTAGTTTACAGTGAAAGCTACAAATAATAAAACATTGCAATGTTTTGTGTTGGAGACTTTTTGCCAAAGAAAGTTGAGATTTAAAGCAATCAAATCAAACATTACTTTAGAATAATCAACATTATACAATGTGAGAAAAAGTCAACATACTCAAAATATCTAAATTAAGTGTTAAAAATAATTCGCACAAGATTGATTGTGTTAGTCACTGATGTGTGGTTTCCATATAATGTAAGTTATTTTCAGTATTCTCTAAGTACATTACTATTACAAAATTACAATTTCTGATGGCATCGGTAAACTATTGACATTATATAAACTATAATAAAACTAATAAATACAAATCACAACAATAAATTTGCAGAAATCACGTTCTACTTTACAAGTCTGTTTTTGCACTACTTCTTCACTTATGATGAATATGAATTTTTATTGTAACCCTAAAAAGGTTACTGCATGAGTAATCACCAAAATGGAGGTTGGTATAATAGTATATCAACAAATGCAAGACTCACATGTTGCATGAAGTAGATACACTGCTAGTCAGTATAATCACTCTACTCTCATTTATTTGAATAGTGTCCATGTATTTAAGAGGATAGAAACATACCATTATTGTATATATTATATAATATAAAGGATTTTCGATTATTATCAGGGATAATGCATATTTCACCGCTTTGATGTTCTTAACGTGGCTTGGATCTGACGAGCCGCATTAAGAACATCAAAGCGGTGAAATATGTATTATCCATTGTAATAATCGAAAATCCTTTATAAATTATATTACTCTGTTAAATTAAATAAATGAATTTAACATTGAGTTCTCTCGAGTTTGTCTCTCTTGGAATTTACCAGGATTACATACCAAGTGTACTATGTTGTTATATATATATATATATATATATATATATACATACACACACACAACAGCTTTACATTGCACTAGACTAAGTTTTTTCTATGCCTTTGTTCTAAGATAACATTCAGGAATTTTAACTTCACTCAAAATGATCGATTTTCATTTTTTGTAACAGCTGTCATGTATGTTTATTTTTTAACATGAATATGCATATTTTTTCTTTGTTGATTAACACTGAAGATGGAAAGACAACCTTATGTATTTTTTATATTTTAAGAAATGTAAAAAATGCACAACAGATTTGTACAGTTTTTGTGTTTGCAAACCACTTTTAGGCACATTTGATCAAAGTTTTTGCTAGAATACATTAATATATTACTTGATGTTCATTTAGAAAATAACCATATTGAGACTAATAGCTATTAAATGAAGGCAAAACTTGAAAATATCCAGCATTATAACCAGGGAGGCAACTTCAAAAATATTAAAAATATCCAAATCAGGTGTTGAAAATCATTTGCACCAGATTGGCAAAAGTTGTTGTTTCAATGCATGACTTCTACAAATGTAAAAGAAATACCTACTGGAGCATACTTCCATATCAGATTCATTATTTAAGAATAATGAAAATGTACAGTATGTACTAAGAAAATCATTAAACAAAACAAAAAAGTGCTAAACATATATAATATCAATCCTACTGTATAGCAATGAATGCTGTGCAATTTGTCTTTCAAGTCAAATAAGTTTTAATGTTTTTATATTAACAACAACAAAAAGAAAAAACAAAAAAACAATGACTTTTCAGCAACCCTCTTGTATTCTAGTTAGTTTAGAATTATCTTCATGACAATAAGAAATAAAAATAGTGGAATTCCCTGGCATACTACAAAAGGCACACTAAGTAGTTCTTAGTCCTGAATGATAAAATGTTCTGGGAGGATGGAATTATGAAGTTCTCTGAAAGCTGACAAAATATGGTGAAATAAAATAAATGTGTTTTTCAATAAAGTTAATGTCTAAAAATAGATTATTTTAATTTAAAATACACAAACAATATAGAAACAGTTTCATCTCAAACTAATTCATTATATCAAATAAAAACAAGAGTCAAAAGTTTTCATTGTATCTACTAATTCAAACTAATTTCCATGTATGTTGTTTTGGTTGCCACATACTACTTTGAGGAAATTTGAGTTTTCCAAATCTAATCTTATCTCTTCCAATACATCACAATTGGATGTGATTTTTCTTAAAAAAAAAAAAAGAAATAAAATAAAATTTAAAAAAAAAAAAAAAAAAATGGAAACAATTTTAACAAACCTTTTCTTGTTGCCAGTTCAATATTCTGCCCCAGATCCTTGCCATCAGTTCTAATCATCTGCAATATTCAGAGAGAAAACAAAACTAACATTTTAATAATACCATATTCAGTTAATTGTATATTTACGAAAACTTAAAATTTTGCATATTTCATACATTAATAGCAAAGATTATAACTGAATAAGACTTTGTGTATTCAAACAATATATATTGATAAAATGATTGGTTTTCATTGAATAAATCTGCTGGTAAAGTTTTGAAATCATTAAATTTTTTAAAATAATTGATAATCTAGTGAATGGGTAACATGATGAATTTCCCAGCTTAACTCCATTATGGGTTCAACGGTGGGTTAAAAAAAAAGCAATGGATGGATGAATGTTGTCATGTAATAATAGAACATTCAAACTTATCTATCATACAAACGGACTTTTCTCTTGAATTGTATCAAACTTTAAAAGGTGGCACTAGTGCTCTGCAGCAAACTATCTCATCAGGCTTCAAGTAATTTATAAAACTTATAATACAGCTCACCTTTTAAATTCAACCCACCCAACTATCAAAAAAAATTTTTTTTTAAATAAAATAAAGAGGTCTCCTTTTGCTACTAATGTTAAAGATTGCCTTAGATCCACCCATGATTTTAACAATTCAGATCAGAGTTGATAAACTGGATTACGTTGAAAGCCTAGCATAATTAAATTTTATAACTTGCAACATTTTCAACTACTTTTAAAACAAGCCTAGCTAACCTAGGCTATAAATGTGAGGAAAGTTGACTGAAAATTTAGTAGTAATAAGAATTACCAAAAGTCTAATTTGGTGTCCCTGATTCAGATTATTGTACTGAAAGAGCAAAAGATGTCATCCAAAAGCTAAACAATGTACTAAGAAACTCATGAAACAAAACAAAAAGTGCTAAACGTATGTAATATCAATCCTACTGTATAGCAATGAATGCTGTGCAATTTGTTTTTCTAGTCAAATTAAACTTTCTTAACTACCCAGATCATTCACATGTCCCACTTTCAATGAAAACATTTCCTGAGGCCTCATCAATTATTATTTTCAATTCTATTGCTATCTTGAAAAGGAACAATACGCTGTATCACACACATATCTTATCTGCCACCATTCATCTCCTACCTCAATAAAATGAACAATCAAAACCAAATTTCAATTTCTTCACTTTCTAGTGTCTGAAAAAAGTGTCCACACATTTTCAGACAGGTATGATTTCACCTGTCTTGTGCTAGGCTTTGCTTTTAAGTAAAGCAATGAAATAAAGTCATATGCAAAGTCATAATACCAGAACACTGATCAACTACAAAATGGCATTAAAAGCTAGCAATTCATGCCACATCTGTGGAAAAGTGCACAACTCAATGTGCTGAAAAGAAAAAATATATATATTTCGAAAAATATACCTAATGACAACAAGATATGTTTTGTCTGCCAAATTTATGACAGCAGTTTTACAAGTTTGTCCAATTTAAAGAGCTATATCCATTCAAAACACAACTAAGCTTTACAATGATGTCTTGCAATGGTAATACTCAACAAGGTGGCAGTCATTATATGGATAGAGTGTGGACATTATCTTCACCTATAATTATACCAAATTTTACATTAGTTAGTTGAGATCAGTGACAAAGAAATCTAGTAGTGGAGGGTAGCCCTTTACTTCCAGTCTAAATTTTTTGTACTAGTTCCATACTAATAATTGTAGAGAAAAGACAGATTGCAATGAGCTGCTTCATTTTGCAGCCAGTTTTTACTGAAATTGACTTAATACCCAGCAACTGATATCTTGACTGATATCTTAAGATTAACAAAAAAGTATAAAGCAGCCAAAGAAGTATGGGAACGAGATATGCCTCTAGAAATGTTTTGATTGAAAGTAGGACATGTGAATCATTTGGAAACTTTAAGATAAATTTGACTTTGAAAACAAACTGCACAGTGAAAATAAGAATTTAGAATTCGTACTTGTAAGTATTTTTGGCTGATAACTGCACTCAATCAACATTGGATTAAGTGTCAATCATTCAATAGTTAGAAGATGCTTGCAAAGTTCAAAGGTAGATTCAAATAGCAATAGAATTGGTCCCATATTGATTGTCAGGTCATTTCCACATCAATTTTATTTTCCTTTCAAGATTCTAAAGTACAGAATTCACCAAAACCCAAATTAGACAACAGAATAGGAAACTAGATAAGTACATTTATCTGACACAGGAACAATTACATTACAAAATATAATAAATGTTTTATGACTGTCGTGCTAATAAGTTTGAAAGGCACTACATATTATCTAAACTTATTTATAAATGGAACTTCGTCTGTGTGTGTCTATTACCTATAGACTCTGAAACGGCCAAACCGATTTTCTTCAAAATTTACAGTTGTACTATAAGCGTCTGCGAGTGTTCTTAGCTAGGTTTTGTGTTGAGGTATACCCGATAAATATTGAAGATCAATAATTGAAAAAATCTGGTTATAGAAGGAGTGGTCCGATTTTAATCAAATTTGATACACTCATAGACAAAGACATAAGAAATGATATTCAGAAATTTCAAGGTTGCAGTTCTTACAATAGTGCAGAAAATTTGATATCGATACCAGGAAATCAAAATTTGACTAACATCCATTCATTTTTCTTTCAGTCTACAGTTTCGCTTTAACTGGAAACAACTATTGCGTTTTAGTCTTTCGTGCCAACGTCCAAAGAGTCTGAGCTCCAGGACCATGGATTAGTTTTAAAGCTTTCATTACACCCGAGCAATGCCAGGCTATACTGCTAGTCTAATTAAAATGAATTCCAGAAAAGTGTACAAATAGATAAAAAAGGCACATTCATATGATTACAGCAATTCAAGAGCAAACAGTTCTAGGTTATGATGAATAACAAAGAATATAACAATTAAAATGAGCATCCTAATACGGAGGATTTATTCAATTTTTTTTATTAAAGAAAATTATCTTGCTATATTACAACTTATGCGCACTTATATTTATAAAAATGGATGTGTGTGTGTGTGTCTGTCTCTCTTTCCATTCTAACAAGCCCTACTCCTCCAAAACCCTTGCTTCAATTTCAACCAAAATTGGGTCACTTATCAATCATATGAACCTTTGATGTATGCAAATTTTTTTTCAAATCAGTTTACAGCAGAAAATCACCAAAACACTTACAATTTAGAAACTCTTCTCTTCCAAGACGCCTTATGCAAATTCAGCCAAAATAAACTTTGATGTATACAAAAATGTTTTTAATATTCACACCAACCAACTGAGACACAAGAGGATACAGAGAGTGAAAGAAAATGAGAAAACATTAATGAAGAAAAAGCAATAATCAAAAGATGGCAACTTATGTTACACTTAAATTCTTGAAAAAATAAAAACTAGAGTTGAAAAGTGCTTAGAATATAGAACTTATGATTACATCTAGTGATTTCAATATTAAAATGCCAATCTAGTACAATGCTTAAAGTCATTAAGTCAAAGAACTAATAAGGAATGCATATCAGAACAATTGTCATGAAAATGAAAAGGAACAGGGAAGCTATGATAAAACAGTAGGAAAATGAACGAAGATGAGATGCTTGATCAGAACTGATATCACTGCAGATTCTTTGGATTTTGTCAAGAATCTCAAACACCAGACCAGATGTGGCGACAATATTCAATGTACAGACAAACGGCAGAATCATAAAGGTGCAAAATGGATTCTAACAAGAAAAATAATATAGCATGTCATAGTGAACCAAAACAATTATTCAAAGACGTTTGAAAAGTTTTGTTTTTTTTCAATTAGTCATTTGAATTTACATGCTCAATACTAGAGATTTCTATACTACCAATTTCAGATTTTTACTGCTTCTAAGAAAGAAGGGTTTTTTGTTTGTTTTTTTGCTTTTTTCTCCAAGTTAGTATCCACCAATTAGAGATGAGAAAAAGCATTGCAATAATATTTAGAAAGTTATAAAAACAAAAACAAATCATATTCTACACACACAATTATTTTACTATTACACTTTTCTCATCCCCAATTATCATTATTATGTTAAGTAGTCAACTGGTCAGTACGGTGTAGTAAGTGCACACACAATTGATCATGCACATTAGGTTAATAAGAGAGAAGCTGTAATATTTTAAAAAAATAAAAATAAAAAAATAAAAATATGACCAAAGCATGAATTTCTCTATGGATTAAATAGTAGAGCAGACTGTGCTCTTCAGCCTTGGATGGCAAATGGTCTAGGAGAATATCAACTCTGAATTCAAAACCCTACAAAGCACATACTACTATGTCACCAATGAAAAGATTGTGGAGTTTACAATGACTGACTACCAACTGCAATCGGCTTTGATTGATTTAGCACTTTTCACACACAAGAAAAGTGTGGGTATTATTTTATCATTATGCTCATGGCATCGCCAACAATTGTTTTATGTTTTTTTATGTGAAGTTAGAGGCAGAATTGATAATACACATTTAACAGACATGTTTAATAATAAAATATTACCATGAATGTAACAGACACAATACAAAAACTCACTAAATGACATCTCACCAAAAACCAAATAAACAAAAAGATGAGGTCCTCACCTCTGATTAGTTGCCAAATTATATCATCAAGCATATACAGTGGAACCTCAAGTCATGACTGCCTCTTATGAACAAATTTTCAAAATAAAAAAAATCCTGTCAGTTGACAAATGGCAGTCGTCATGCAAACCTGGTGAAATTTGTGTAAAATGGGAGGGGGGGGGGTCACAAAGTCTAGTAGAATGATATCACCCTGATAAAGCAGTAGTGAGCCATAGCATAAATATTTTCAATGACAATGCCAGGTTTCACTTTTGAAACATTTTTAAACATAAGCAAAAACAAATCTCATTGAACAAATGCTTAGTGAGGCAGAGGCCCAGTCAGACTCAAGCAGAGTCAAGTGGTGTAAAGAGGCAGAAAAGACGAAAGAAAAGAAACCCCAGAAAGACAGTTGCCTCTTGTTTTTATGGAAGGGGATTCCTCTTACAAACAATAACATATTTCCTTTTCTACTTCCTCACCACCTTCCCCATCCAGTCTCCTCTACACAGGTACAAAAATATTAAGTTTTCATCTATATTTCATCTGTTTACTAGCTGTATAGCCCGGCGTTCTCGGGTGTAGTGAAGGCTTTAAAACTAATCTATGGTCCTGTAGCTCAGACTCTTTGGACGTTGGCACGAAAGACTAAAAAGCAATAGTTGTTTCCAGTTAAAGCGAAAATGTAGACAAAGAAAAATGAATGGATGTAAGTCAAATTTTGATTTCCTGTTTTCGATATCAAATTTTCTGCACTGTTGTAAGAACTGAAACTTCTTACAAAATCTTCTGAATATCGTTTGTTATGTCTTTGTCTATGAGTGTATCAAATTTGATTAAAATCGAACCACTCCTATAACCCAATTTTTTCGATTATTGATATCGGGGGGCACCTCGACACAAAACCTATCTAAGAACACTCGCAGACACTTATAGTACAACTGTGTAAATTTTCAAGAAAATCGGTTCAGCCGTTTCGGAGTCTATAGGTAATGGACACACAGACACACACAGTCAAAGTTCCATTTATAAATAAGTTTAGATTATTGTTTATATTTTTTGTGTTATATCTAATGATTTTCATAGGTTTTGGGTATGAACTTATGTAATGTAAAAAGATTAAATCTGAAGTGAAGGAACAGATTAATCAAGTTTACATTGATTTCTATGGTGGAATAATTTTGGGTCACAAACAAATTCAATTCATAAAATAAGGTTCCACTATATTTGTGCATAATAAAAGAAAAAAAAATATCATTCCTTAAAATTGGCAGTCATCTTATACTACAATTCTAAAAAAAAAAAAGAATCCTTATATTCTGAGAGAGGTTTGTTTGTAAACTAACCTCACCTTTGATGAGATAACCAATAATTTAATTGAAAAGATTCCCATTTTCAAATAAACAGAATATAAAAATAATAAAGCCATTTCTACCTCATATATTACTGGCATAATAAATGAAGAATTTGAAGAATAATTCCATATCAATGAAATCAAGCTCAGCTGAGAAAATGTAAACAAGTTATGATTGCAAATAAAAAATGTTGAAAGTGGAATGTACTATTATATTTTATCATAATATTATTAGCAATATTTTGTGATTGCCAATGAAGCAAAAGTAAGTGGCCATTAGTACACTAGGCTGTTTGTAATTGTTTAGATATAGGAAGAAGTAAAATCACTTTTCACAACAGATGATGGGATGAAATATTAAACAAACAAAAAAAAACAGTATCCCCTTTAGGGGCCATGTGTAATTTTGAATTTTTAAGGATACAGTAAGTAATAAAATTTTCAATATCTTTATATAACCAATAAGCAGTCTTATGCTACAATATAGGACAAATTTATGAAAATTTCCTATATTTTTTTACATCTTTTATATATATATATATATATATATATATATATACACACACACAGCTCATCGGTGCAGCTAGACATTCAATTGCTTTAAGCCGCTATTGAAACTCAACTGATTTGACATCAGTCGAGGATTCTACCCATAAGTCATTGGTACATGGCAGAAAAAGGTACATTTTAGCATGTTATATACATAATGTAAATACCAGTAGCCAAGAGTGTTCAACTCATTACTGAAGAACGATGCATAAATAGCAGTGAGTAGCTACTGTTTTTAAATTTACCATTTCTCCAGAGTACTCAATCGACAAACAAGAAAATATATATATGCACATACTTTTGAGAATTTTCATGTGTAGTCTTTAACAAAGACAATAAAGATGCCATTCTTAAAAAAAAAAAAAACAAGAAAAAAAAATAACATTTTCTACCTTAACCCATCACACTGTCAATATTCGCTAAATGCAATATTGCAAAACAGAATGAGGGATGAGGAATTTCCAATCTTTCAAGTAAAGAAGGCTTACTAGAAAAATCAGCATTCAATAAATACAGATTTGAGACTCAGTTTTAATCACTGACTTAAAAATCACAAGGCAGACCAACTACATAAAACAATATCTTCCTGACTTTATTGCTGCCAGATTTAACTAAGTCCTTCAGTCAAAATGCAAATAGATCAGATATGTTGTACCTACCAGAAGCAGGTACTATTACTTTGAAAAGGATTGTCAGAAAACCAACTTCCAGGACTGAATATACTCGGCCATTACATTACATAAGACAATGTTTAAAGATGAAGAGAAATAAATAAATGTAAATATGTAATAATAGATGAATTAATTTTTTCCTCACTCTTCATACTAACAAAGGAAATTAAAAAGGAAGAATCCGGTAATTGCTCAGATACCTAAATTAGAAATCACTTCAAGGTTTTTTCGTGCATATTAATATTGAAAATAAAAAAAAAAAACAGTAAAGAAAGCTAAACACAAAAAAAAAATAAGGCAATCATATTATCTTTCTTTCCTTACAGAAATTACCAGAAAATTACTGCTCTCAGATTCACACAAAAACTGATTTGAAAGAATCTACACAGTTATTCAAAATCCAAAATATCTGACAATCTCTTTGTTTGCCATGTCACTTCAGAATAAAGGTGATGACAACTCACCAAATTCTTGATATGTGTTGCTTTTAACCAATTAATCAATCCTCCATCTATTTTATACAAAATTATCAAGAAAGTTATCTAGCATTTTAATGCTTCTCATGCCTTCAAATGTGTCCCCTTATGAGCGAAATTGTTGAATCCTTCATTCCTCGTCAGATGTGCCAAATATTATCTTTGTCTCTGCATCATGGGCAGTTTCTTGATACTTTCTACCCTCTTTTAAAGCTCTAAGCTTCTCACGTGGTCTGTTCTGGGTATACTTAAAATTTACATATAGAACCGTACTTTATAACTTTAAATAGTTTCAAGCAAATGAAGATGTATTGTAATGTTTCATCTCTCTTTCTCTCTCTCTCACACAGACACACACCTATATAGACATGCATATACACTCATCTATACAAAACAGACATGTCTACATATATACACACATCCACACTCTGGAACAGGAGATTCCAACATGCAACACCTTCGGAAAGTTGCCTGAAAACGATGCCATGGGTTGATCCAAGCCTAGTGAAGGAAATTGGGTAGATGTCTCTCTTTGAGGAGCCATCAATGGTTGGGCAATCTCAAACTAACAAGTCATCATGACAGAGGACTTGAGCATACACATACAGTAGCATCCAAAAGTTAAGAGCTAGTAAGAACAAGTGAATTTAAATATCTATAAAAAAAAAAATAAAAAAAAACTACTGAACACTACATTCTAATTTTTAGCACAAACTTAGGTATGTACAATATCTATCTGTGGTGAAAATTTTCTTGAAGTACAAGAATTATTTTGCAAGTTATTAACAATTTATGAAATATTCTCTTAAATCAAGGCATCCAAAAGTTAAGGGCTACCTTGAAAAACAATACAAAACATAACATTAAGAAATATCTATATAAATAGACACACGTATTTATATAAACATATGTGTGTGTGTATATCTGCACATGTATGTATATATGTGCCTGTGTGTATGTATATATATATATATATATATAAAAACACACATTCACAGATAGACACAATATATGCTTTCATATATTATATATACACACACACTTGTACAGATGTATATTTATATATACATGCACATGCATATATATATACATATTCATAACATCATTTCATGGCTTCATAAGTGTTATTCGGACAATGCTCCATTGGAAACACTGGTTAGGAGACAGTATGCTGACTTTAAACGCGGTCATACAGACACAAATGGTGCTTAATGCCCAGCTCAACCAAAATCGGCAGTTGTACCAAAAAACTAAAAAACATCCACACACTCGTTTTTGGCAATCATAAATTGAACCTATCAGAAGGCAAGGTAGTCACAATTTTACATGAACATTTGTCATTGAGAAGGTGTTATACATTCGTACAAACACACATATTATATAGATACATGTACACCCACACACAAATACACACACACACATATATATATACATATATACTCCTGATCAAAAATTTAAGACCACTTAAAAATCTTTAAAAATTTTTTTTTTTTTTTTTACAGATAGATTTTAAACTCCTCCCACTTAAGGTTACCAATATTACAATCTAAAAGGTTATGGAAACAAAAAGCTGCATTCCAAACATTTTATTTAGAAATTTACATTTTTATAAAATGAGGCGATTTACACATGATCATAATTATAAGACCAGGGGTATAAATTGTTAGATCTATGGTAATTCCAATGTATTTAGTTCAGTTAGAGATTAGCAATCACTGCGTAAAGGTGTTACCATGCCTAAAGCAAGCAAATTTACCAAAGTTGAGCATTCTCGAATTCTAGAATTCCATAAGCAAGGTTTGTCACAGCGGGCGATTGCAGCTAAGGTAAATCACAGTAAAACTGTGATTTGCAACTTTCTAAAGAACAGTGAGAATTATGGAAAAGAAAAATCCTCTGGTAGGCCCCAAAAGATTTCTCCTGCATTGAGTAAAAGAATAAGACGGGTTGTTATGAAAGAAGGGGGACTTTCTTCTAGTCAAATTAAGGCAGTCACAGATGTTGATTGCAGTTTCGTAACCATCAGACGACACTTACGACAAAAAGGTATGGTAAATAAAAAGCGTAAACAAATTCCTCGGCTGCTTCCACATCACAAAGTGGACCGCTTAAAGTTTGGTCGTGAATACCAAACATGGGACGTTGGGAAGTGGAAGAAAGTCTTGTTTTCTGATGAGAAAAAATTCAATCTCAATGGTGCTGATGGCTTCCAACGATATTGGCATAATGGTATGGGGTGCCTTTTCTTACAGAGGGACGACAGAGCTCCAGGTGATGCAGGGTTGTCAAACAGCAGCTGGTTATGTTAGCATGCTACAAAAAGCATCATTGATGATGGAGGGCCATCGTTTGTGTGTAGATGGACGGTTATTCCAACAGAATAATGCTGCAATCCACGCTGCAAGACGGACCTTGACCTTTCTACAAGAAAATGGGATCCATCTCATGGGACATCCTGCACGCTCACCAGACTTGAAACCAATTGAAAATGTTTGAGGATGGATGACAAGAGATGTTTATCGAAATGGCAAACAATATTCAACAAAAAATGAACTTCATGAAGCCATCTACAGAAGCTGGAGCAACATCCCCCGCACCTTAATGGAAACACTTATTTCTAGCATGCCCGACAGAATTTTTGAAGTGATCAAAAGCAGTGGAGGTAGAACTCATTATTAAATTGGGTTGTTGAATGTTTTCATACACTTTTTGTACAATTTTGTAGAATTTTTGTCTCTGGTCTTATAATTTTGATCATGTGTAAATCGCCTCATTTTATAAAAATGTAGATTTCTAAATAAAATGTTTGGAATGTAACTTTTTGTTTCCATAACCTTTTAGATTGTAGTATTGGTAAACTTAAGTGGTAGGAGTTTAAAATCTATCCATAAAAAGAATATTTCTTTTTAAAGATTTTTAAGGGGTCTTAAAATTTTGATCAGGAGTGTATATATATATATATATATATATATATATATATATGAATACACACATGTACATATATATACATACACACACACACACACATATATATATATATATATACACACACGCACACAAATACACATACGCACACATGTATATATAGACACACAAATGCACATATATATAGACACACAAATGCACATATATATATAGACACACAAATGCACATATATATATATATATACACACACAAATGCACATATATATATATAGACACACAAATGCACATATATATATATAGACACACAAATGCACATATATATATATATAGACACACAAATGCACATATATATATATATAGACACACAAATGCACATATATATATATATATACACACAAATGCACATATATATATATATATACACACACACACATGTATATATACATATACACACAAATACTTACATGCACACATAAATACATACACATACATGCACATACATACATACACATACATGCACATACATACATACACATAAATATGCACATACATACATACACATAAATATGCACATACATACATACACATAAATATGCACATACATACATACACATAAATATGCACATACATACATACACATAAATATGCACATACATACATACACATAAATATGCACATACATACATACACATAAATATGCACATACATACATACACATAAATATGCACATACATACATACACATAAATATGCACATACATACACATAAATATGCACATACATACACATAAATATGCACATACATACACATAAATATGCACATACATACACATAAATATGCACATACATACACATAAATATGCACATACATACATACACATAAATATGCACATACATACACATAAATATGCACATACATACATACACATAAATATGCACATACATGCACATATATACATACACATAAATATGCACATACATGCACATATATACATACACATAAATATGCACATACATGCACATATATACATACACATAAATATGCACATACATGCACACAGACACATATATACAGACACAAGTACACATACATGAACATATATATACACACATAAATACACACATACATATACATACAAATACACACATACATGCATATCTATATACACACATATCTATATACACATATATCTATATGTAGACATAAATGCATAAACACACACCTATATATATACAAACACCCAGACACACAAACACACCTATGTGTATATATATCTATATACACTCACATATACACACGCACCTATATACACACTCCTATACACACGCACATATATACAAACACCCAGACACATACATAAACACTCCTATATACACATACACACCTATATGCAAACACCCACACACATATATAAACACACCCAGACACACACTCCTATATACACACACATACACACACTTATATATACAAACACACACGTTTATCTACACACGCATATATACATACACACATTTATATATATGTATATTTTCTTGATATTTTGATAGACACAAATAAAAATACATTCACTCCCTCCCCTATTAAAAACAAAAAAAAAAAAGAGACAACTTGCACAAATTTGTATATTCACATATAAGAAGTTTGTAGCTTACACAAAATAGCAATTATACAAAACTTAAACTGTGTAATATTAAGTCCTTCATGAAAATGATTTTCTACACTGAATTAAAATACATTAAACAAAATCTCAAAGAGTTTCCTAATTACACTGTTGATGAACAAATCAGAAATATTAACATGAATCAAAATGAACATAATACTTCCTCAAATAACTCTAAACATATCAACCTTTTATATCATAACCAAATGCATTCTAATTATAAGTAAAATGAAAACATCCTAAAAAGCATGTAAGTACTAATATATCTCCCACTTACCACAGTAAAAAAAAAAGTGAAACTTATATACTAAATTAAATACAACCAACATAACTATTTGCAATTAGTGTTTCGTAAAGACAAACATTGTATATTAAGTTAGATGTCTTTACAGAGACTGCATCTCTGACAAAAAAGCAAATATATGTTGGTCACACATCAACTATGTTATCAAGAAGGCTTACATTATGTCCAATTCATAATCAAGTGCACATTTAAATGAACATTCCTATCCACATTCAAGGGACTATTTATTAGCAATACATGCATAGTCCATCATGAAAATAATAAACTGAAACTCCAAATTCTTAAAGCCATCTTCATTAAAAAAAAATAAATAAATAAAAATGAAACTAAATAATTATTAAAATGCCTATAACTGAAGGTCTTTAAAATATCTAAGTTGTAATTTTTAGAAGTAAAACTCAATAGTTTAATTGTAATTTTTATAGATATTAAGAATTAAGCTACCTCCATTACACAATACAATTTTCAAATTGGCATCACGTCCTTTATGTATATACTCAAAACTTGTAATGATTAAACCACAAGATATTCATAACTGACAACTTTTCATAACAAACAACTATATTGTCTTAACAATCAACCTACTAAGATGATCATAGAGAAGGTTGAAAGTACTTGTGACTACGGAAAAATAAAATTAATGAAAATACATACAGCACCTGTCTTGCTATTTTTAAATCATACCAGGAAACTTCTTCATGATAATAGGATTAAAATAAAAATATACATATGTCTAAATTATGTGATCAAACATGCTTAAATATATACACATAGACACACAAGTATTTTATATATATATATATATATATATATATATATATATATTCAATCCTTGAATGGTAACCTTCCTAGAGATGGTGCTCCAGAAAAATTCCCGCTGTTCTTGGTTTGCAGTGAGTGCCCAAACTGGACATCAGAAAGACCAACCGCCCTTGTATAACCTTGCTGCAAATTATTACGGCATCTCTTAGTATGTTGACAAGTGTAAACTGAGATACTATATCAGGCAGAACTCACTCTGCTTTGTGCAAGATTAATCCCAGGTCCTGTCCCAACAAAAAAATACAGTAATGACAGTGGTGGTGGCAACGACAGAACAAATCATGTTCTCTTTACGGTAGGTATTTGCACCCTGATTTCTTTTTTTTTTTTAAATACATTTATTATTATTTGAGATGTTTTTTTTTAATATTTGGGTATGATGCAATATTTTGTTTCTTTACACCTATACAACAAAAATTCTGAATCATAAAAAATTTTAAAATAAAAATGGTTTAAAACTTTTCGTATTACTGCTTTAACCAACCTAAAAAACACACTGGAAATGTTCTTGAAGAATATCCCACTTGGACCATTCATTTTCAAATTTTAACATTCAAAACATCAATTCCCAAATAGTACTTGGCTCCCAAAAGAGAGACTTCAGTGATATGTATAAACAATAAATTAAATTAAATAATTGTACCATCATTTTTATTAGAAACAAAACACTGATTTTATATCATTCATGCTTGGAAACTGTACAGGCAGATTGATATAAGAATGATTACTTACAAGCTAGGTCTTTAACATCACTAGCATTTACAATGGAAATTTAGTCACTTTTAAACTAGGGAAAGAAAAAAAAAGGTTGCAAGTGTAAATGTTGATTTACTTAGCTGTCTTCAAATCAATGATCCCAATTACCTTTTAAACTTATTGGCAAACCAATAAAAAGAGATTAAATATACATTGTACTATGTGTCTTACTTTATACAATGCTTTGAATTTCAGCTAAACATATCTGACAGGTTACTAACAAATTAAAAAAAAAAGTTTCATTTTTGATTTAAGAGAAAGAAAAAAAAAATGTTGACATTAATTAACCAATCTAAACAAATGAGTTGGAATTGTTAAGTGAATGTTAAGTTGTTTTTAGCAACAAATTATAATTAGAATATATTGATGTACTTACTGAAAAAAGTGTTCACAATTCAATGCAAATAAATCACAGAAAAATGCAGGGATATTGAACTGAGCAAACTGTCATTAAACATCAGTAAAATACACCTGCTATGTTATTTATTGTGTGTATTATACCGGGAACAGATGTGCAGGTTGCATGACAGTTACTGGCATGTAAAGTGGAGTTCATGTTCTGACTTATGCTGACTTCCCACTAACTCTTGGGAATAGCAAGAATACACCTCTATTATGCCAGCTAAGAGTTAAATAGCCCTCTAGTCCTGGATCACATCCAGTTTAGAAGGAAGGAATAGCTGAATTCAAACCAGCACCATTAAGCTGAAGGGCATTCCTTGAATTGAAGCTTTGTCTGGTCATTCATTGAAACTGATCGTCTAACAGCCATCCTGCACAGTTGTCACTGGATCCTGGAGGAGATGCCAAGAGGGTGTTTCTGGACTTGTGCAAACTCTTGCTCGCCTAGAAAAAAAAAACAATCTACTCATGCAAGGAGCCATACCAATTTTATAAGAAATACACAAACTATACTTATTTGCTCAGAGAAACCTTAATACACATTTATTACTATTTCGACCAAGGAAAGGAAATCTATCTTGGAATTGATGATGCTTTTACTCAGTATTTAAGAAAAATTTGCAAGCATCACTTTGACAGCATTGGCCAGAATAGTCATTGCATCCCTACAATTATTAAAAACAAAACAAAAAAAAAATTATGAAAGCACAGGGTCTAAGTCATCTGACAGTAATGCAGAGTTTGTAAAAAAAACAAATGCTATCCAAAGAAAGGTGAATAGAGAAAAAAAATGTAAGGCATTGTCAAAATAAGCTGACATGCAGCTTGAGAAAGAAAATCAAGAATGACATTTGACAAAGCAAAAGAATTAAATACAAACACCATACTAAAGTTAAAACCTATATCAGATGCATGCAATGATTCCTGGCATCACTGGGTTATGACAAAAAAAACTTTCAAAGAAAAGCCAAAATTATTTTTCACTTACCAAAGTGTGTGTGTGTGTATATATATATATATATATATATATATAGATAGATAGAAACAACCCTATTCTGTCAGCATCACTACTTCCTGAATCATTTACTACCTAATATTCAATGCAGAATATGAAAACTGTCTACAGATACTAGCTTAAACTTTTAAGCAGCTGAAAAAAAAAAAAAAAAGAGTGGGAGGGGGGACAAAATTCAGTAGGCAATTTTTTCTTCTTCCAATCAGAACTAGTTTTTAGTACAGAAAATGGGGCTAAAAAAAAAATAAAAAAAGCTTGATAGAATAGTAATGAACTTAGTAAGCAGAAGTTGCCTACTTATCCAGGATTCAAATACTGTTGGTATTAAAATACATATATAATTATTTCTCACCACCATTACATATGGTATTATAAGAACAAAAATTTCAGATATATAATAGTTATAGCAAACAGCTAAAAATTTTCTTTTTAATCAAAAATGTGCTTTTCATATTTAAAAGGAAAAAAATACTTTCAATCAACTGACAAGATCAAGCTATTTTGTCAATACATAATCACACATCTGTCAATGTGTGATGCCTTATCCCCCACCTTACTTTTTCTCACCTTGATAGCAAACTATAGTTGTACACATTTGTACAGAATGGTAATATTTATGTCTGCATCTTTAAAAGAGCATTTAAATAACACCAAGCAATCAACAAATAAGCATTAAAAAAAAAAAAAAAAATTAAGAGAGCAAAAGTAAAGATTGTTTCTGATCAGATATTAAGAAAAAAAAATAATGTCTCAAATGGTTAAATGCTCTTATTCATATTAAGATGAAATATTTTTATTTATTTCAAAAGCAATACTTTATCATCTCCCGTATCAAAAGAAAATGCAGGCCCTTACAAACAAAAAAGTTCATGATAAGAAAGAAAAAAACCAAACAAGACTTTACTGTTAAAAGAAGCACAATAAAAATTAATGATAAAATTATTCTATAAACATCTGATGAAGGTTAAATTCATAGTTGGTTGTAAGTACAAAGAAATAGGAAAAATATCCTTTGAAACACAACAGTCAGACCGATATCCTTATCAACAATTATTGATTTGTGGAAGGAATAAATTATTATATGCTTGACATTTAAAATAAATAAACTACTCAATTACCATAATTATCAGATTAAGCAAATAATCATCTTTAGCAAAAGGAGAGTTTATGACCAAGCTCTGGAAAAAAGAAATATAAATGTGTATAACTTTGTATAAGATTATGAGACACAGATGTAAACAAAAATATTCAGATCATAATCTTTTCTTCGTAGATAGTTATGTCTATTGTCTAGTTCATACTAATCCCCAGTCTTTTGAACAGAAGTAGAGGTTTATCCCTCATTTAGGATTGGGATTCTGGTTCCAACCAAATTCTATTTCAACTCTATACTTCAAACATGTCCGCCTAAAACTCTGAACTCTTATTTACTATTTATTTAGATTCCCCCCCGCTTCAATAGAAATAGATAGGTTTGCTTATTGTCTGCTGGTCCTTTGAACATAAGTAGAGATTTATTCCTTCATTCCTATTTAGGACGGAGTTTCAGGTTCTAAATTGTTCTTCTCTTTCATTTGTAGTACATCTCCTTGCATCTTGGTGACACTATCATCTTACTTTTTTTTTTAATCATATCACCCCAAGCAAGGCAGTAACGCCACTGATGTGCAGGGGGTTACATAAGTGTGAAAAGATTGGAAAAGAGAAAGCCGGAAATCACATCCTAAACAGGGAACAAGGGATGATCCTCTTCACCTGTTCAATAGACATGGGTGGAGTGTGAACCGGGCGATAGTTTAGTCTATCGGGGTGGAACTTCTTACTCTATTTCAAGTGGCTTCTGGGCCTTGTACAGAGTGAACATCATTGTAATAAAAATTAATTTTAAGAGGTGATTATCATTCAAACAGTTGATCAAACTAGTGAGCTCTTTTTTGTTACTATCACAATGTTTCTGCTGGGCAACTTTCTGGCCTTCACATATAAAATCTGCATGGATACAATGAGAGAGGTCTCTCACTCACCCACCATTTTCTAGATGACAACATTGAAAATAAAAAGGAGTAAAAGACACCCCCCCCACCTCCCACACTCACCCATAAGAATAGAACTTGAAAAAATGCCATACAATGGATCAACTGAAATGTGTTAACTACAAAAGCAATAAAATAAATGAGACAATCATCATAATTGGATGCATGATCTTCCCCAACCCAGCCTGGCATTTGCTTTAAATATTTCTAATCACGTTTAGATTATTTATGGAAGATTTTAAAAATATCTTTTCAGCTTTGGTATAGCAAAACATTTATAGAACAGCTTAAGATTGTGAAGTACCATATTTGATGGAATACAAGGCACATTTTATTTTACTAAAAATGTCTTAAAATTCACCCGCGTCAAATATGCCATACACAGGTTTAAAACTCGCCTGCATCATATTTGCCATATGTAGGTTTAAAATTTGTGATGTTCAGCAGAAATTAACCACCTGGCAACTCCTATTTGCTTAGACTTTAAAGTAACTTTTATATACCTATTGTCATTATTTAAGAGGCTATTATGAAGTTTAGGTGTTATTATTGATAATATTCATTAAATTAAATTCATCACGTTTAATATTATTACTTTGTTTCACTAAAATTATATATAATAAATTTCAGTTATATTGGTAGAAATACAATCAAAATTGTAAATAGTTAATAGGCTGTACCGTTAATTACTAATTTTTTCTTGATTAGCCCTGCTGAAACTGGGATGCATCGTATACACTAGTGTGTCTTATATGCTATCAAATACAGTAAGTAAAAAATATATCATCAACTAGATACCAATTTTCTTACTAAAAATTGGACTCAATGTTTCAAATCTTAATCAATATAGGCAAAAAAAAATGTTATTCATTTTTTATTTAAGTTAATATTCAATTCTTCAAATACAAAAATATGTTCTTTAATGTTAATGACATTAAGTTATTTACATATATATATATATATATATATATATGCCACTTATAATTAACACTAAATTTCCTTAATTATCTTTTTTTAAGAGTATAAAACAAGAGAAAAGAAAAAAAAAGTGTATTACTTATGAGAATCAGCCACAAATTCTTCTGCCTAGAATTCTAGTCGTACCTCTGTAGGTAGGTAGAGAGAGAGAGAGAGAGAGAAGGAAAACTCAACATATCATTTAGAGTAGTTATAAATTATAATTTATCTCTATGAACAAAATTACCTCATTCTTCCAGGAAAATATTTGTACCAAATGAAACAAATAGTGTTCTGAAGAAATGAGCTAATTGTTTATAGAAATGAACTATAATTTATAACTACTCTAAATGGCATGTTTATAAATATCATATTGGTTTGAATAACATCTATTGAACTCTCTATACAGATCTAAGACTTAATATTTTATATTAAGCAGATGTTATTGGATTGTCAGGCAGACAGACAGAGTGTTTAATTACTTAGTTCTTGGTCATAATAAAATTAGACCAGTGCACATTTGTATTAAAAAGTGTTCAATACAATTATATTGTAGAACTTTTGAATATTTTCCATTTGTAAATGAGTTATTACGCAACCTAGATTTCTACCATGAGTGGTGCCTTCAGGCGATTTTCAATAACTGATTTCACCATTTTTTTTTTCTCCTTAAGAATGCTCACTTAACAGTGTTATTTTAAACACATATGGCAGGGAATTTTTGAATGTGCAATTTTTAAAATTACAGTAAACAGTAAAAATCAGTTATTGAAAAATCGCCTGAAGACACCACTCATGGTAGAAACCTAGGTCACTTAATAACTTGTTTATAAATGGAAAAAAAAAAATATATATATATATAGGTAATGATGTCAAGTCCATTATATATAACAAATAGGAGATGTTTATCAATCTAACATATTTCCTATTTGTATTTTATTTTATTCTGTAAGATTTCAATTTATTTTTCATCACAACTAATATATAAATAAATGTTTTAAAAAGTAGTCAGAGTATTTGTGGAAAATAATGATTTTAAAAGACAAGCCTCATTGTAAATAAAGGGCCCAATAGCAAAAGATTGAATAATAATAGTAATAAATAAATTTAAATGTCTACTCAGAACTTTGTGGTGATTTTATTAATCCTTCAAGCTTATCTGAAGAGTGGATGTAATCACCATGAAACTCAAACATTTAGTTTTACTTATTGTATATCTGTTTTTGTCTATGTTTATTACGACATATCTTTCACATGTGTGTGTGTATGTATATATATATATATAAAAAGAATGTATTTCAGATTTTTATTAACATTAGTAGTAGTAAATAGAGTATGTTGAGATGTAAACACAGCTGTGTTATAATGGTGAGTAATTTAATTTGGTTCTGCCATTAAAAAAAAAGTTTCCTTCTTGATTGTAATCTACAATACAATATTATAGGTAAATAACTGCCTGTTAACAAGCAAGTAAACAAAGAGAATGAAAGAAAATAGCAAAAGAAACAATAAAGATTTACAGCTACAGATTTAATTAAACTTAATTAGGCCACAGTTACAATACCTCCCCACTTATCCTTTACTGATTCTCAAGTGGGTGGATCTTTCTCCATAACTTTTCCTCCTGAACGTCTATTTCACCTGCTCCACCATAATACCCATTTAAATCTTTTTCTCCCCTTCTATCTGTCCCTTCAAGCTTTTGTGTCACTTTCCCTACCCCAATTGCACCCCCCCATTCACATTTCTAAGCTCCTCCTCTTTCCACTTTAATTTCTTAATTCTAGTATTACTTTTTGTTATCCTTTTCCTCTCTTTCTCTTCCTACCCCCTTCTTTTTCTTCTCTATATTTCTATTCTTTCTCCCTTCTTTATCCCTCACTATTACTTCATTGCCTTACCAACTGGCAACATCTTCCTTTATTTTTAGTCTGCCTTCCCCTCCTCCCAAACATCTTCCCTTACCCTCTATTGATTATCTACCTTTTCTCTTCCATTCTGTCACCTGTAAGTCAATACCATCCTCTTTCTATTCCTCTTCAGACTCTCCCAGTCTTTCTCTCCCTCAACCTTTTCCTACCAATTCCCTAAGGCAAGATTTGCGCTCAATTCAAAGTATTCAAATGAGAGCAGTATCTTTGATTAACGTTAACACACTTTCATCAATGGAGCCTTTGAGTAAGAGAGCAGTCAACGGAGATTAACCATTTCTGAAGACTCAAGAGAAACATCCTATTACCCAAATTCAAGAATTCTTTCAATATGAAAGTAAAAAGTTAATATCCATAAAAACAGGCTTTTTAAAATATAAGCAAATGATAAATAAATTAGCCACCTGTGGAATCAGATACCAGAATCTTTCAACCAAATTATTTGTTTTCTTTAGATATGTCATTAAGTTGTTTTCCAGATTAAGGATAGCTAACAAGAACTTCCTTGAATAGATTATATATCTATTTTTAATGCAAGTGTAGGAATCTATAGCATTTATATTACTTGATGCATATGAAATCTGATCTCCAAAAGATGAAATTAACAAGTAATTTTGTTAATAATCAAGATTTGATTATAGTAGTGCATATTTAATACACATAAATTAGCATTTGTTACGAGGATGCATTTATATACAAAAATAATAATGTTTAAAAAGCTGTAGTAAGGGATTCTATTGAGTCCTACTTGTTATTACAAAAAAGCTTTAATTCAGGGAGTAGTCAAAAAAAAAAAAAAAAAAAAAAAAGGAAATTAGAAATCGAACATTTGGAAGATGCCAGAATGTTCCAGTAAAAGCTAGAGAGTTCTAAAGGTTCTAGAAATATGAAAATTAGATGTTAGCCCCTATAAAAATAAGTTGTGGGCAGTGAGTAGTCAGTTGTTACCAGGGTTTGCTGATGTTATCGACTCCGGTTATGATTCAAGAATTTATATCCAGCCAAAAGAATCTATAAGAAGTTGCTGACCAAGTAAAACCTGAAAGAGAACCTCATGGAACTATATGGGTAAATACATATTTTTGACTCTTTCAATGACCATATTTAAAATTATTCTTTATATACTCATTTGAGAATTTCCAAAAAGTATAGCACTTAACTTCCTTGCCAACTTAGCTGGGTAAAGATACTGACCTTACCTTCCCCTTCTCTCTTCGTAACACTTGCCAGTAGTAAGCTCTATGTTTCTTGTTTTGAATGCAACAAAATTTGTATATTTGTAAATATTTTATTTGGTGTGTTTTGTAAATTAAATATTTATTTGTGATTTATCTCTGAGTTTTGCTCAATCATTTTTTTCCCCCCTTTTATTACATGTAACAAAATTGGTGAATAAAGTCACAATGTTTCAGTTGCAGCATTTTCCAGGTGCATCATAGATGGTTCAAAATTCAGAGAAGATTACGAACTACAATATCTAAAAAAGACTGGGAGGAGTAATTGTCAAAATGTCAAGACATTGTCAATGTATAATTCAATACCTCAACAAAATATTAAAAAAATAAAGTCAAGTTCCATATATGTTTAATAAGACTAACCTTTGTAAACTAACCCTGTGTGTTCCTCTGCCTTGTCCCAACAAGAGCTGATGCCAACTTTACAAACAATTTTTACAAAAAGAAAAATTTTTTTCAACAAGGGCCAATAGCAAAATTCTTTAAAGCTTCACATTAGAGTTGAGACATAAGAGGTTAAATTTAATGCCAGTTCTCTGAAGGAGAGTAGAAATTAGAACTATATAGAGAAGAAAACTGAAGGAGAGTAGAAATTAGAACTATATAGAGAAGAAAAGTTGGTCAACATGTTTTATCAGTGGGCACTATTCAATTGGCTTAAAAATATTATTTAAAACATTTCAGTTCCATGCAAGAATTAAGTTTAATGTTTTCGAAATGATCTGAAACAGCTCTTCTTGCCAAATTATAGCTTTCCTCTTAAAATCTATGGAATGACAATTTTGAAACATTGAAAACTGTATCATTTGTATATAAAACAGGATTTATAATTCTTGTGAATAATATGAAAAAATTAACCACTTAGAAACGTAAGCCTTATTTATAGTAGATCCTGATTAAGTGATATATGTTCCAAGTATTAGCCATTTTTTTAGAACTGATTCTGTAACAAAAAACAACATACATATGTAGAGCAGTTAAAAATTTTTTTTTTTTGAATAAATAAAAAGTCATGTTTCACTTAATCAGAATCTAAAACAAAAAGAATTTATATAATTCCAAGTGAAGAAGACTCAAGGTTCTTTTTATTTTGAGTGCTCTGGCATTTATTTTATTATAAACAGTGCTCAATATAATGAGTATTATAGAACTTAATATAATTATATGGTTATATAACCATATATATATATATATATGTAGGTAGCAAACTTTCTTTTAAACATGTTTTGTTTACTGTGACAGACAAGTTTTAAGTTTTTCTAATTTTCTGTTTTCTTTTTGGAAGATCTAAGGGAGTACAAAAACTGCCCCTAATGATTATTGCTCCAAGTGCTTTTGGTCAATTCATTGACTATTTTTAAGGGGTTTATTGTTAATGTCTTCCAGTATATGAAAGAGAGAGAGACTGCTATTATATATATATTAAATAGACTATTTAAAGATGTTCTGGAAACTGAGCTGAAAAAATACTGAGAACAAAGTATAATAATAATAGTAATAAAATCTATTTAGACTTGCATGTGGAAATGTGATAATAAAAATTTGACATGTAATGTTTAAAACCATCAATAGGCACACAAAGTGGGATTATGGTTAACACAGGACATCTTGAGAACCTTCCCACCACCAACCATTTCAAGTTATATCTATCAGAACAAAATGATTAAATTACTCTAACTACAATTTGATGCAAAGAGAAATCTTAGATCTAAATACATTTACAGTATACAGTTCTCTTCAGGAAGATGAGAGAAAAGAGTATCTGAAAATATTGTACTTTACTAGTTTTCAAACGAATTTAATTGTAGTTGAAAAAAAAAAAAGCCTGGTGTACTTATTTTAAGGCTTTTAGCTGTACCAGCAAAACAATCTGAAAACACCTGGATAGTTTTTGAAATAACTAACTGATAATTTTCTTGTAATTATCCAGGTTTTATGCCATTCAATCAAAGATATCTAACCTAGTACATTAAAAAAAAAAATTCATTTGGTTAACTCAAAATAAATTATAAGCAAACTATGTAAATCAATTGCTATTTATCAACATTAATTGTTGAAGATTTGCATAATTTATTAATAAAAAAAAAGAAACAAAGAAAAGAAAAAAGAGTGAAGTTAACGGTATGATTTTTAAGCTGCATTCCTGGCCTGAAAATGAAATACATGAAAGTTATCAGGTTAACAAGAAACAAATGGATCAAACTGTAACAATTTTTCTTTTTACTTGAGATTAAAGAACACTTTTCAAAGTCTACAGTATGTCTGTCAAGTTATTATAAAAATCACATAAAGCTCAATAACAATAATAAATTTTTCAAATTTTAAAGGATTAGATTTAAATTCTTACATAGTTTTCGATGTTTTATTACAGTAATTGGATTCATTATAAAATCTACAGTCTGAAGTTATGCAAAAAAAAAACAAAAAAAAAAAAAAAACATTTTCTTCAATAAGCAATAAAGTCAGTAATTGTACAACACCTATAATAGATCAAATAACACAAGTCTTTTGAAGAATGTACATTAATATAATGACCCTTCTTCTCATTAACAGCTAGCAATCTATTATCTATTCATTTTACTTCAGTGGGTTCAATTTTCAACATGGTGATTATAATTGCTTCCAATGAGTCTGTTTTGCTGTCATACTGTTCACCAACTTCATCACAATTGACCATAGATTTTCAATTCATTTCAGATTTGATGGTGGCCATTCCATTATCTTCCCTCTTGTAAACCTTTTACACTCAAACAATTTACAGGTAACCTGAGATACACAAGGAGGAGCATTGGTGTTCATAAATATACACTTTACTTTAAGACTGTAAAGCTGAGACTTGTACCATCAAAGAAAGTCCTTTCTATGAAATCACAATAGTTAACACTGTTCAGTTTAAACTTCTTCATTGACTTTAATGGTCTAATAATTTTGTCAAGAATTCCAGCCCATGTACCACCACCTCTTTGCTGCTGCCTTTTAGCCACAGGCACATCTGCACTGGATAAAATCCATCCTTAGGCTCATAGTGTTGTCTGTTAAAATTACTTTAGAGAAGTTAATTTTCATGTATTTCTTGGACCAATTTTAATGCTTTAAAATATTTTCTTGACAGATCCCAATTTGCACAAAGTATTCTAAACCCTTTGTCCTTAATTCCCCTTAATTCCAACCTGATCAAAAGCGATTGTTTCTCTATAACTTTATTTTATATTCCCTTGAAAGAAACAAATTTGGAAAGCCTTTTCTTTTGCTTCTGTTTTGCAACTTAGTTATATTTTAAACAGCTCTTTTTATCATTCAATGATCTCCTTTGATATCTCCAATGTGAACATTTCCCTCACTCTATAAATATTTTCTGTTTTTATTTCTTAAATATTTCCCTTTATCCATGTTTCAACATATATTATGGTAAAAATGAACAGTTTTTATTAAATTTTAGGAGCCTTAAAAAAAAACTTATTAGTTTAATCTGTATAATTTCAGTTGTATTTTTGTAAATATAAATTAAATAACGTTAGTAAAACATGTTGAAACTATCGAAAATTATAGTTCAAGCCTTATTTTGACATCTAAATTGTTAAAATTTAACAATTTATCTGTGTAAATTTAAGTTATTGAGGTTTGTGATTTGCATAGTTTCAGACAGGCTGTTAACATAAAACATTTTAAGTTTTTTTTTTTTTTACATTATTGTTACATGTAGTAAAGTTATAGCATCTGCACATATCTTGTCCATGTTTCACATAAAATCTAAAAGCATTTCTTCAGTGTTTACCAAATTCAAAATTCATGCAAAAAAAAAATAAATAAATAAAAAATAAAAAAAAAATGGGAATAGAGAAATATGACATTTTTCTGCACTTCCATTAAAATTGAAACAGGAGTTAAGGGATGGAAGGGAAGGTAGAATCTATGAAATAGACAAGTTCAGAAAAATGTCATCTGTGTTAAGAAAATGGAATTTTTTTCTCAAAATAACAAAATATGGGAAGAACTGAGAAAAGCAAAAGGAAAAAAAAATATTAAGAAATGTGGATTTCCTGAAGAAATGACAGAGTGCCTGCTGCAGAGGCATTAAATAATAAAAAAGAATTTTTTTTTTTAAATAACACCAAAATCAACACAGTATTAAAAGAAAAATGTTTTCTTTAGAAGTAACAAACCAAATATTAAATTTTGATGCAAATAGTGAAAAAAAAAAAAATAACTGTTTAATAATTATATTTATAATGAAGTCTAACTTCATGAACCAGCTTAATAGTACAAAATTAGCTTTGTGAAAATATTTTCAGCTCTTAAAAAAAATTGCTGGAAATTTTGTACAAACCTAATATTTGCTGTAAAATAATCCATTACCATTTAATAAATCTATTTAATTATTAATACTTGATATTAATTATTAATACTTGATATTAATTATTAATACTTGATATCAACTGAAGCTTTCATTTGAAGTTTTTTTTTTAACATTAAAAAAAAAGTCAGCTACAACAAAAAGTTAACAGCAAACAAACCACTTAAAGGTTTCCATTCTTTCACCTCATGTCAAAACTTACAAGAATAAACTAAACATCAAAAAGAAAAAAGAAAGAAATGAACATTCTCAGTATATATTTACATTGAATTCCAATATCCTACTTAACATATTCAGAAACCTACAGACAAATTAGAGTCAAATCCTTCATTTTGGAACTTCTTACATATCATTTGACAGCAAGGACAATTGTAACTTGGGAGTGAAGCTCTGATAAACATTAATTTCATGTAAATCAATCCATGACTATATCTAATCTTGTTAGAATAATGCATTTTGTCTTAGAGAAAATAGTTCCCTTCCATTTTGAGATTTTCCACAAATAAAAAGTAAATGAATCCAATTATTCAGTAAAATAATAGTCTTAATCACAAATGTTTGCTTGAAATGCCAAGTAATTTGAATTCATTTAGTAACTTCTATGCTAGAAAGGACCGATACAAGTTTATAGGGTTTAGCTGTCAATGACTAAAGCCAATGCACATATCTGGGATTTTGGTATCTATAAAGAAGTATGGTGAGATGATTGAGTTTAACCACAATTAGTTCAACCAATTGAGTCATGAAGCAAGAATAGTAATAATGAAAAAAAAGTCAAATATAGTGACATTTTCTTCAACTTACTACTGCAACACATCACCAAAATAAGAGTAAATTGGACAATTTTTTTTTTTTTACTGTAGCGCAAAACCAATTGTCATAAGTCAAACTAGACTCTTACAAATTCTTAAAAGTTCTACAACAATCTCTCTCACTGAAGATCAATGAGATGAAAAGTTTATCATGAACAAATAGTTGAGAATACAACCGACATTAATTAACTTAGAGTAACATTGACAATTATAGTCGCATTTGAACATTGCAAAAAATATTAAGCACTCCTTACAAAAGGGGCAGATCATTTTAATCTATATTCAGCAAAAAAACCAAAACCTTTTTTCATGTGCCATGCTTTTCAGGATGTAGGCAATCATGGCTCTCCATAACTTCCTGTGTTTTGTTGTTCTAAATAACTTTTGGCTTTTTACCATCCCTCTTTGTCATTGTTCTGCCATTCATTCATAAGCAACTATAAAATGATTAAGCACAAAGAAATAGGTTCCCTTAAAAAATGCTAAGACATGAAAGTTCTCTTATCCAAAAAAAAAAAGGACATTTTAGCTAGTACCTTTTATTTTAAAAAAAAACTTGTATACAAAAATATACTTAAGCAGGAGTTGCTATAAATTGTTTTACTATGTATATTGATAATTAGTTTGTTTTTATTAATAGACTTATGAGGAGTGATGAAAAGTTGTCCTTGTAAGGATCAGTGGTATTTGTAAGGAGTTTCAATTATTTCTAATATAAACATTGTTAGTAACTTTTTTTTTTACAAATATGCCTGTAGCCAATCAATATTTAATGAAAGAACAAGATGTTTCAAAGATTATTTGAATAAATGCTGAAATATACCAAAAATGTTGGTAATTAAGCAATCAAAAATCATTTTTGAAATTATACTGTTAACTAATTAGTCAATGCCAGTAAGACTGGTATATTCCTACAAACCAATGTTGGTAGTAACCTTTTTCATATGATTACTCTAACTGGAACATACTGTGTTTTTAAAGCATATTCATGGTTTATTAATTATTGTTTATATGCATCTTTCCCCAAGCTGTTTAAAAAAAATTTTAAATATGAAAGATTTTTCTTACAATTATTAAGTTTTCACATGTGAACCATTAATACACTTTTTTGACTTTTTCCTTTTGTCATAAATATTGTGTAGAGTATGCAAGCTTCTTCAGTTAAGCTTGCATACAAAATTTTATGAGAGAAATGAAATCCATTTTATAGAGACTTTGTTAATTCTTTATTATAATTCAACCTTTTTTTAACATTATTGTAGCTGTTCCTTTAATTCATCTACAAGCTACAATGTTCCAATTCAAACAAGAAAACATTGACTGTGTGTGTGAAAATATTTCTAAATCTATGCTTTCATTAATTGATCAAGAACAAATATTTAATAAAATTTAAGAAAAAAAAATAGTGAATCATTTTTTTAAATTTGAGTCACAAATCAAAATTCTTAATATATGACTATATTCAAACAGAAAATATTTGTCTGCATAGATATAAGCATACATCTTTACTGCACATATTACATAGAATTCTAGCAATAGTGTGAGAATGCAAAGCACATGTGGACAAAGGCATACATAGATGCATATAATTGAAGCACAAAAAAGTTAATTTTCATAAGTGATAAAAATCAAAAGATAAGATAGACTGTAAACGCCTCTTCAAATAGAAAAGTTCCCAATGTGTTGCATCATCTTTTTGAGGAGACATAACTGCCAAATTCCAAGAATAATCAATTAAAATTTGAAACTTCCGTTTGTCTTTCTTGCTTTTGCTAAATTTATTTAAATAAGTACACTATGCGATTTTTGTTAGAATTCCTATCTATGATGTGTGAAAAAAAAAAAAAAAAAAAAATGAGTGAAGCATACTTCAAAAAGATACAATTTCACCTAATCTGCATAAAAATCCCAGTTCCTCCTTATCCAATCCAAAGTTTTCTCAACTTAGGATATGCATGATTAATTTAAAACTTGCAATTATTAAGCTGCTATATACCAACATTTTTTTAATTACATTAAAGTAATTTAACCAATAATAGTTTCACAATAAAAAAAATATCTTTGTTTATAAGAATTTTGATTATTAACTATCTTTTCTTTTTTGTTTAAACCAAAAATTTCAATTAAACTTTTGGATTAGTTTTGAAAGTGAATATTAATTTAAAATATTAATACTTATCGTTTTTAAACTAAAATATTACAAATATTTCAAAAGAATTCACGAGAAAAAATAATTTTAGGGGTGATTAATGTGAAATTAAAAATAAAATGGATTTTTTTTGTTTCTATTTGAGAAGGAGGAGGAGGAGGAGGCAGGAATAAAACAAGTAAAAACATTTTAAAAATGAAATGCATAAAAATAAATTTCTAAAATCAATTAAAAATAAAGGCATTAATAAAACATGCAAAACAATTTTAAAAGAAAAAAAATTGAAAATTTAAATGTTTTTTAATATATATATAAAAAAAAAATTCTTTCATCCAAAGAAAAAAAAAAAAAGAGTGAATAAGGACCTTTAATTTTTTAAAAATCCAGTTTTAGAGAAACAAAATTTCTTTAGATAAAAAAAGCTAAAAAGAAATAAAATTCATTATTGATTTTAGTTTTTTAAATTGTCAAGAAGTTGAAATTTTGTAAAATATTAGAAAGTAAAATTTAAAAACTTCAAATTGAGTTGTAGTAATTAATGTATCATTTAGAAGTTTTTTTTTGTTTTGTTCCACCCCTCCCACGCCCCAATCAATGAATGGAATACTCAACTCATTTTTGGCCATAGATGCAATCTCGTTATTTTACATAAATAGAAGTAATTAAAGCAAACAATATCGTTTTAATTACTCTTTATCTAAATCTTAAGATGTTTATTTTCAGTTCAGATTTAAAGAAGAAGAAAAAATTATATGCTGTGCGCATTTCAATGCGTTACGTGGAGGAGGAAGGAAAGAAGAAACATAGAATTTGAAATGATTATTAATTTTAAAATTAAGGAATATACTACTATAGAGGCTTTCTTGAATAATAATTTAAAGTTGAATTTGAAAGAGAGAAAAAAACAAACAAAAAAAAACGAAAACATAATCGCTAAAAAAAATAAATAAATAAATAAATAAAATAAATAAAAATGAACATGTGGAAACTAAAAAGATACATACAACCCACTCCAGGTCGTTATGTTTCAGTTTCTTCATACAAGCAGAGGTTAATTTAAATATCTAAACAGACGATTTAACAAAAGATGATACTTCATGATTCTCTCCAGAAAAGACAGCAGAAACCTCGGGGGAGGCTGTAAGTTATTAGAAATACGGATAGAGACGATCATTATGATAGTAGCAAGCAAGAAAATAGGAAATTATTATTGTTCATAATATTCACTTCCTAGGAAAAACGAGAAAAAATCCGGGAAAAAACGGAAGAGTAAAATAGGTAAGAGATGATTGCAAAAAAATCAAGCTAGATTTAAAGACAACCATCGGGTCTTCTTCTGCTATTAGCTGCTAAGAAATAGGATGAAAATCGTGGGAAAAACCCTTTAAACCTAGTAAATAAATGTGAGCACTTTGTGAAATCGTAAAAGGTTGAATGAAATACGGACCGCCATATTGTGTGCTCTGCAAGTTGAAAGTTTTGGTGAACCCACTTTAAAGAGAATCAAAGAGAAAAATTATAAAAAACAAAGATTGGGTGATTATTTTCGGTGGGATTGATTGGGGAGAGATAGGAAAAGCTGGGAAAATTGTTTTTCTTTTGAATCATGGTTGCTGGCCATTAGAAAATGAAAATAAAAAAACACGTAGCAAAGAAGCGCAAACGAAGAGTGAAAGCGTAAATAAATGTGTACGGTCCAAAATAAATAAATAAATAAAAATGAATTAAAAAATACTTTCTTTTTTTTTTTACCTTTAAAAAAAATTGAAAAAAATTAAAAGAGAAAAATAGAGAAAAAGTGGCGAAAATCTTGAGAAGCAAAAACAAAAAAGAAAGAGATGAAAAAGAAGAGAAATATAGACTTTTACCGAAGAGAAGAAAACGAGTTAATTCGAAGTAAACACTAACGAACGAGACATGTTTATGTGGGGGGAGGATTTTTTTCAAAACGATCGGAGCTACCAGCCATCAACACTATTAATTACAGGGCATAAATAAGCGACCAGGAGGAAAGCCGGCATTCAAAAACACCGTCAAAAGAACCCCCAAAGTTTAAACTTAACAGTAATTAAAAGAAAATCGTACCTGAGTGTTTTTTCCATCCATATTCGAGCCGTGAATGTCGACTCCATCTGTCGAGATGAGATCTCAAAATGGCACCTATAGTATCGTACGCATGCGCGGCGCGCGACTTGTGGGAAGGGGGAATGAGAAAGACAGATACAGCGTGCGATGAATAAATTGTCGTCTAAATTACGCAAAAAATTAAAATAACAACGACATTTTCATTTTAGCAGATATATTTACCAAAATTACACAAAACTATATTGAAATGCTAAAGAGTAAATGCATTCAATAAAAATCATTATTGGCTTCAACCACGGCTGTAAGACGACTTCGGAATCTCCTGAAACTCTTCTGAACAGTCCTCTTCTTTAAGTTGGTGAATGCTGCCATAATCCTTGCCTTAAAGTTTATCTTTGGTGTTGCAAGGAGTTTTCATTGTCTTTCGCTCTACTGCGCCCCACCAAGGCGGTTACAGTCTGGGGAGTTAGCTGCCCAGAAGGGGTGATACGGTTGTAGAAATTGTTTGACAGCCATGACTAGGTTCTCCTGCTTCTGTGGCATGTTGCAGAGTCCTGTTGCCAGACATATGGTCTTCCAGCAACCAACCTCTTGACACAGGATAGCAATACCTCCAAAAAAGGCACTTGATGTAAGCCTCCATGTTAAATCTGAGGTCCCCACCAACAATTTCGAGAGTTCTTATCAGAACGGTTAGAGTGATTTTGTTTCCGAGCTGCATCACCTTCGCAATCACCATTAAACTCCTCCAACTCTTTCCGAATCCTCTGCACCGTCCTCAGATTGACACCCAACCACACACTCAAATGTTCAGATAAGAACTTCTGGCGGGAATGCAGAGTGTCTTTTCAAAATTTCTGACCGAGTGAATTGCGTCATGGTGCCCAACATACCCTACCATACTGTGCAGTCGACAAAATAAAAAAACAACGCGCACACGCGAAATTAAAAATGATAAAGTGGCGACAATTTACACATCGCACCCTTTGCTTAGTTCAAACGGCGCGGCCAGAGAGAAAGAGGAGAAAAAGAAAAATGTTATATTAGAGAGAAATAAAATAAATTAAAAATAGTTTTAAAATGTTTTGAAAAGAGTGCGTGGTAGGATGAGGAAAATAGGAGAAATGGGGGGAGAAATTTAAGCTAAAATAGAAAATATTTATGGAAAAAAAACTTTTTAGTCATATAAAAAAAAAATTTAATAATCCTAACAGTCAGTAAAAAAAAATAAATAACAGGCTTTGTGAGTTAACTGTTGTGTTAGTCATACTCAGAGACTTCACTGTTATTATTAGTATGTGTTAAAGCGAAATTAAAGCTAAATTCTCACATTAGGAGCAACAAAGTAATGGTTGGAAATAAATGTTATTTAATCGATAAAAAAGTAGATTTTCAATGTAACGAATTTTAACATTTTTTTAACAAAATTTAACGTTAATAGTTTTCTTTACGTTTATAGCAGTGATCAGGAAAAATAATTATTTATGCCTAAAATGAAATTTAAGTAATGCATTATCTCTGAGTAAAATTTAAAAAAAAAAAAAAAACCCAGAAAGCACGCCATTCCAGTAAGTTTTTTTGCTATTGTTTCAAAGTTTAAATCCTTCCCCTACACACACAAAAAATTCACTTGAAGCAAAAGGAAAGAATCAAAGTTCAGGATTTTTGTTTTTATCTCACCATGACAAAAATAATAATAGTTCTAACTTAAGTTATATCTCGACATTTGAAAAAAAAAAATTGTGAATAGTTACCCTCCATCCCCATTGTCAATAGTTGCTATCAAGTTTCTAACTTAATTTCATCTAAGCATAAGCGTACTGATAAAAAAAAACTTATTTGTTTTACTTTTTTTTTTGAGTGACTGCTACAAAACAATCAACATTTTTGCAGTCGGTCATATTTTTGTCTCTCGTTTATAATTCCAACAACAACCTACACAAACAAGAAATGGAATTAAATGAACGCACAAATAAAAAAAAATAATATGATCCCCCATCATCATCATCTATCGTTTTTTTTTGGGGGGGGGGGATTATATGGCATGTCATGAAAACCAAATAAATAGCGGAAAACTAGGCTTTTAAAAAGGTATGCAAAGCGTACTTCATTTCATGATTTAAAAATTCAGTATTAAAAAGTCAAATTTTACACGACGTCGTACGTACACTTACGTTTTAATTCTTAAAATATGTGTTGAAAATGAAATCCTAAAAAATAAAACTACATTCACTTAATCTTCATGAAAGATAAAATAAAATTTCACTGATGAAAACAAGAGTATGGAAAAATTTGAATAATCAATTGATTATCCCGATCACCCGAACCTGTACGAACTGGACCAATAAATGCAGAATACAATGAATTCGAACTTTACATTTTTGATCTATGGCATAATTAACAATAACATCTCTAAGAATTTTAAAGCATCTAATTCGAACATTAAACTAAAACGATCTTCTAAAGTTTAAAAAATTTTTAACCCCTCCTCTCTAAAAAAAAAAAGTTTAATTCGTGGAATAAATGGTAGTGACGTTTGTGCATAAGAAGAAAAGTTAGAAAAACTGTAAAAACAATTTTCCCGTGAAACGCAGCTGAGACAACTGAACAAAAAACGTTTTTAATTAAAAAACCGTAAAAACTAACTTTAAAACTTTATGATAATTAAACCACGTTTTAAAACGTTGGCATTTAACAAAAAGAAAGAAAAAGGGGTAATTATCACAACATAAATAGAAAAAACATCGTTTTATTTCTTCCTTGATATTCGGATGAAAAAAAAATCTTCGATTGGTATTATTATTCATTTTATTTTTTTTATTTTATTTCGAGAACTGAACTCATTTTAAAGAAATAGACGAAAAAAGTTTTTTTTCAATTGTTGTGGATGTGGGAGAAGAATTTAAATAGTTCACTTTTTCAAGCGTTATTGATTTTATTTCAAGAAAAAGAAAAAAAAAAGAACATTTTTACAGTTTCCGGTTAAGTTTCAAGCAAAATTTTCAAGCCACGTGACGATATCAACATTAACGCAAAAATACTAACTAGATTTAGTAGATACCCACTGATTCATTCAATAAATTAAATACTTGTAAAAATTATTTAACTTCTGTAATAATTAAAAACAAAAAGTTAGCGGTCAGATAAAAACAAAAAAAAAACTGTTTTATTACCGAAAACCACGTACCTGAAAGTTACAAACTTGTTCAAGTGGCTTATTGATTTTTTTTCTTTTTCATATAGATGATTTGTAAAGTTAGCCTATAAAATACAACAGAAAGAGTAATAATAACAAATGAATGAACCAAAAAGTCTTCGAAAAACTTAGTAGCACTTCCACTTAGTCTGAAATTTTCTTTGATAAAAATTGTTAAATAAAGTTAATTCATAATTTAATTTACTCTAAGTTAACAAGACAATTTCTTTTTCTATAAACGTTTTAAATACAAGTGTTTTTAATATTTGAGGGAATTTTAAACGCTGTTTTATGAAAAATCTTCAGGAGTGAAAGTTTAACATGACCTTTGAATAACTTTCTTTAAAAACAATTTAAATTGGAGAAAATTCTCAAATTTGTTAACTGAATGAGGAAGGTAAGCCTTTAAAGTAGATTTTGATTTGTAAATTTTTAGCAGGAAAATTAATATTTATTTTAAGTTCCTTCAAAAGAGGTTTAAAAATATTACAGAGAAGGTAGATTATTTAGTGAACGCGATAATTTTCTTTAAGAATTCTCTTTGTAGATATATACACTGCACAGAGAATGAATTTTGCTGGAAGTGGAAAACTGGCATGGTACGATGACTTCCCATGATACCAAAACTCAAACTGTTAATGGCGACTGTGTAAAAGTTTATCCAAAAATTTCACAATTATAAAGTAGGGATTTTTTTTTAACACACAGAAGAACAAGTAAATGTAGAAAATTTAAAATAAGTCTACATTTTTTAACGAAAATTTAGCTTTTACGGTCGCATAATGATTCTTTAAACCATATATGTATTTTATTGAAACTTAAAAAAACAAAAAAGTAAAATAAAATTTTTTTACCTCATAAAAATTTGTTACATTCACTTACGCGTACCTTTCCTTCCATTTTGCGGATTAGAATTTGTATGTGAAAAAATCATTGTTATTCACAAAATAAATATAGAATCATTCTTAATCTGATAATTCAAAATATGTTTCAGCTTTAAAAATAACCCTTATGGTTGATAAACCGTAAAAAAGAACAAATCAGTCAATCGCTACCCCATTGTACACATTTGTTTTTCGTTTTTACAGTGTGTTTTTGAAAGTTTTCCACTTCTTTAAAGTCGCTTTTTTGCTCAAGGAAAAAGGCAAATTGCATTGCTAATTAAAATAGAAAAAAAAGGTGAACACAATTAGATTTAATTAGTACAAAGTTTTGATTTTGAAAAATAAATAAGTAACTTTTAAATCGTATTTTTATTTACTTTATTTTTCAGAGTTTTTCTTTAGTTTTTTGGTATTTGCTCAGTATGAAAAGTTAAAAATACTTAATTGGATTCGTTTTAACTGAATACTAACTACGACAATCGTAAAGTTCATTTTTTTCTTTTTGCAATAGTAAGGCTCCTAGTTTACTTACGCGACAACAATTTATTAAATTAAATTCTACATATCTGATCTCTGGCGCAAGGCATATAAGCTTAGCATTTGTTTAGGAATAAAATACTAACGGCTCCATTTAAACTTAATGAATTTTGTTAAACTCTTTTCCAAAAAGTAAAAGAAAACCTATGTTCGTCTGACAACGCATGTGTACTATGAAAAAAAAGTGTAGATATTATTGTTCAGTGGTAATATTTTTTAAGATTGTTTAAATTAAAGCACTCTTTGTACGATGGTTTGCATACGGAAATAATTTTAAAGTTAGTTCTAATGGCCGCGTTAGGAAACTTAAATGTATTTTTTTACGTATACGAACAGACACGGCAAACATAATCAAATTAACTAAAAAAAATGAAATTCTACAATACATTTCCGTTCCAAAATTGTATGGAAATTAAGAAAAGAAAAAGGTTTGCTTTTGTTTTCTTTCCTTAGTCAACTTGACTAGAAATGTTAATAAGCAAATCGATCCTAATCTCTAGTTGCTATTTTTACTAATCTTAGCTTAGTATTTGGCACACGTATGAAACCTAGTAAATAAAACTCTACCAGACACTGAGGAAGGGACTTAACCTTATGGATGATTTTCTAAACGTTGCTTAGATATGGCACAAGGCCGAAAGTATTGGGGGGGGGGTAATCTAGTGAGGATCGAACTCACTAATCAGTCGTAATAGGTTCTCAAGCATGCAAACCATTACACCGCATCGAGCCTCTACCTTATCTTGTTTGCGAGAAGTATTATTAGATAAAAAAATAAAATCTAATCAACTAAGCATATTCAGTCAATAACATACATTTTCAGACAGACTCATGCTGGGAGAGATGTTGCGTTCGAATAAATGAGAAGTGTTGAAAACTCGCAAAGAAAAAAGAATGTGTAAATCATTTAGTCAAAAATTTGCCCAATAATTTTTTATTTTCTTTTTGTTTTACACTACGGGATTACTTGAATAAGTCGGGCCACATAAGTCGCAAATTATATGAGCTCTACAGTTGATAGCGCTACGACATTTTTAAATTGGCCTTTTCTTCAATAATAGCCTAAGTTAGCCCAAAAAAGTAACCCAAAGAGTCGCACGATGTTGATTTTTCAGTTTGGTGATTTAGTTGTTTTATTATTATTTTATATTTTAATACTGCCAGTAATAATTGATGCATTTAAATACTGAATTGCATTTTTTTTTAAAGAAAAAAACAGAAGATTCGCACACGTTTTTATTACTTTCATCTAGAAAAGCTTGCGTTTTTGCTACCGTTTTTTCCATCGAGATTATTTTAAATATGTGAATCGTTTAAAAAAGTTTTTTCTGACAACTATACCGCAAAGTGAAATATTTACGTTTTTTTTCCTAAAAATAAAAGATTATGGTTAAAAGTAAAAAATAAATTTCTATAAAACGCATTTAAAAACACTTCATGTCGGGTTTTTAGGATATACGCAATTTATTTTACTTTTATAGTACTGAAAATTTTAAACGACCCGATAAAAAAAATTCAAAGTAACAATTTTCAAGTAACAACTGTTCCACTGGCGGTGTGATGTCGGCGTGGGGACTGCGATACGCGATAATTTGAAAAAGTATGCAAAAAAAGATTTTCTACTTTAATTTTATAGTAAAATTAAATCATCGTTAAAAAAAGAAAGGATAATGTAGTTGATTTTTTAAAAAAATTGTAAATATTTTCCCAATGGCTAATCGTTATCCGACATATGATTTAATCAATATTTTGCAAGCATTTTTTCCCTGAATAAATTTATTAGTTGTTTTATATAGTTAACGTGTAGACATGCATACACGCGAAAGATTAACAACCGTTTTAAAAATATATAATTGCTTAAACTCTTATCCATTTCAACATAAATAATCCGTGTATATTGTCGATTTTACATTTTTTTCATTAAATGGGTTTAAGTTAAAGACCGTGTTTTTAGAAACACTAAGCGATAATTTAACTCAATAGCGGGCAATGCATGCTTGTGCATTAACATCGGGGACCAAGTGTCTTCGGTAGACAGAACTGAACAGACAATTTTCCGAAACATTCTTTTAAAATTCTGAGACAAAGAATTCTAAAAATAAATGCATCCATTTTGTTAGGGGAATCTAATTAGAAGTCAGTGACTTTTTTCTTAGATATATTTGAATAAACATATTTTAATCCACTGATGTTATGATCATCCCAATGCGTTTCTAAGAATCTATATTTGTTTTTAAATATATGTTTTCAATCCGATAAGACGTGACATAATTAGTAAAAACACACTTAGTGTATTATATAGAAGTGGTTTTCCTGATAAAAAATTAAAACGGTATACGTTTTCGATTCGAGTCAGAAAGAGCATTTTTCTTTTAGTAGGACTTCTTGATCAAACCCGGTTGACAATAATTCCATTGTAGAATAATTGCGATATAACGTTTAGCAATAACGAATCATCGTATTTTTCGAAAGCAGGTTAAAGATAATAGAAGCGTTTTCACGTAACATAATAATTCACCGAGACCATTAAATTTTATCTCTCCAATAAAACCAGGAAAAGAAAAAAAAAAGGTTAAATATTGCTTAATAATTATTTTCTGGCAAACTGATATCTAAATTGTGCCTGATACACGATACGTTGCGTTTATACTCTGTGAAACAGATTCCCAAGAGGCTATTTCCATTATCACTACACTCTTAACCTGTTCAAGTTTAACCGTTATCTTCTTCTTCTATCTATTCTTCTTCTAACCCTTAACATAACCATCTACCTCGAGAGACCCCCAGGCCTTGTATAGGGTGGACCTTATTGCAAAAAATATATTTTTATTGTATTTTTTTTTTTTTTGTGCCATAGAACATACATTAACGAAGAAAGCAGTATTTCTAGCTCAAACTTATTTTTTATTCGTTCAACTAGTTACCATATTTGGCAACATGAATATACTCACGGACGTATTAACATGATTCATGGAAAACCCTTTTAAGTCTATTTAAGCATGCAATGCTTCAAGTAAGAAAGCGTTGCAAAAACACTTCAGGTACAAAAAATAGCATCACTGTATATAAAACGCAAGCTAGCTTTTTAGCTATTCAATATGACTGGGAAAAAGAATATAAAAAATTATATATCAAAAACAGTTTTTTAACGAGTTTGTCCATAATATTTATTAAAAGAAGCTACTTTAATTAAAAGAGAAAGCAACTTACTAAGACGAGAATGTATAGAAAGTGCTTTAATTGCTAGATCATTCACAGTAAATTAACATCCAGATTCTTATAACATTTCATTTTTCTTGGCAGATCTTCTATTATCACAATGTGGGGAATTTGATAACAAAAGCAATAAAAACATAAACAAACGAAATGAAATCGCATAGACTTATACGCTTATTTAAAAAAAAAAGTAAATTTAAATTGACACTTTTAGCGTTCCCTCTTCTCCTTGCTAATGTGTAATCACATCAACGTAAACGTTACTTTATAAATTCACTAGCAGTATAGCCCGGCGTTGCTCGTGCGTAATGAAAGCTTTAAAACTAATCTATGGTCCTGGAGCTCAGACTCTTTGGATATTGGCACGAAAGAGTAAAAAGCAATAGTTGTTTCCAGTTAAAGCGAAACCGTAGACTGAAAGAAAAATGAATGGATGTAAGTCAAATTTTGATTTCCTGGTATCGATATCAAATAAGTTTTTTTGGTCGTAAACTGAATTTTGAAGGCTAAATCAGTCCTCTGAGTAAATGGTATCATAGCTGAGACTAAGAACTACAATTATACCTACTTAGAGCCAAACCCGAAGCAAAAACTAAAATAAAAGGGCTGAAAAAATACAGACATACAGGCAGATAAACAGACACACACACAAACATCTTGCCTTATATATATATATATATTATCGATTTTCTGCACTATTGTAAGAACTGCAACCTTGAAACTTGTGAATATCGTTTCTTATGTCTTTGCCTCCGAGTGTATCAAATTTGATTAAAATCGGACCACTCCTTCTATAATCCGATGTTTTTGATTTTCGATATTTATCGGGGTACCTCGACACAAAACCTAGCTAAGAACACTCGCAGTACAGCTGTGTAAATTTTCAAGAAAATCAGTTCAGCCGTTTCGGAGTCTATAGGTAACACACACACACACACACACACACACACACACAGACAAACTTCCATTTATAAATAAGTTTAGATTAATGCGATTTGTTTATTTAAAAAGTAAACGCGTCTTATGTATCGTCATCTCTATATATATAAAAGACAATCTGTGAGTCTGTGTGTGACTGTTTCCTATGCACGCCTACATTTTTTAAGCTACGCCATTCAAACTTTCTAGGGACACATATCTACAGGGAAGCCAGGTCAACACATACGTTTTGAGTTTAAGTTCAGCAATTTTCCCTTTCGCACTTTTTGGCCAATGCGGCCAATTGTTTACATTTGCTCCGTAAAACATCTAAGAGCTAAGATGGTTGCTGAATTACGTCACAGGAATCAAATCACACGTGTCAAACGCGACTAAAATGTTTTTTATTTAAAAACAAAAACAAATTAGCCTCTATCTTTATTTTTCATTCCCACGTTTTAAAAATTCATTTGGTCAACAAAAAAATGTGAATATTTTTCCCCGAAATTTTGAAACAAAAACAAACGCAATGTTGTTTACAATGTCACACAAAACATCAAATCACGTTTATGCAAAACAAAAGAAAACAGATTTTTAATGGAATTTTTTAAAAGATTTTAAACAACATTTTTTTTTATATAATTATTTTTTTATATAACCGAGTTCGACTACTAAAATGTTCTGAGTTGCACGGGCAACGCCGGGCTATGATGCTATACGATAAAGGCATCTTTTATTTACATTCTTACCAGAATCACTTACATAAGATATTCTAAACAAATACGAAATACTTTAAAGTTTCGGACTTAGGGCCATATCACTTAAGCAACATCGAGCCTGGTCAGTACTTAGATGGATGAGCGTTTGGGAATACCAAATGCTGTAAACCTTGATGTCAGGATAACGTAATGAATAACGGCGCGAAATACTTTTGAAAGGTTATGAATCCACAACTACCCTTGCTATGGGTTAATTAGTAAAGTTGTATCAGTAAATCGTTATAATCTCTCCCATCCCACAATTTCTTACATTCTAAAAATATTTTCTGGCTTTAAATAATCTGAAAAAAGTTGACGCGCCAAAAAAAAATCAGTCAATAAATAAAATTATCACCCGGAAGTGAACACAGCCATTCTCAAATTATAAATGAAAAAAGTCCGTGTTATCTATGTACAGGACACGATAGATAATTAATCACAGATTATAATTTCTTTTTAATCCAAAGTATAATATTTAAAGTATATTTTCAAAAGAAAGTGTATGCTTCTTCAACGGAAAGTATAAAAGTGGGTTAATTAGAAGGACGTGTAGCAGTCGGGATGTCGTGCATTGGATATCGGCTCGGAACGAGAAATTGGGGAGCCGAGTTCGAATTCCAGCTGAATTCATTGCCTTCACTTACGTGCAAATACCCTTGGAAAAGGTATTGATCCATCTCTTCTCTCCAGTTATGGGTTAAATAGCAGGACAGATTGGGTTCTTTAGCCTTGGCTGACAACCAGTCTACCGCAGAAAGCAATGGCAACTTACTGCGGGATAATCTTCTGCCCAGTCAGTTATGTCTCTTTCGAGACATGATCGCCCAAACGTGTATCACGTATGGCATTTAACTGACTGACTGTAGCAGTGAATCATTATTGTTTTTTAATTCTTCAAATCTAAAAATATTTTCTGCTTTAAATAAACAGCAAAATGTTGATAAGTTTCAATATCTTGTTAAAATGAAAAGATTTTAAAAATGAACAATTGAAAAGCAAAAATTCAGAACGTAGCAAAATCGTTTCATTTTAATTTAATCAGGTTGCTTTTTAGAAATAAAAAAAATGTGGAATTAGAAGATCACGTCCAGAGCGTACCCAAGAATATAGCCATATTGTATAGAATGGTATTCAAGACTGTGAGAAGTTTTTTGTGGTTTTGTGTGGATTAGACGTGCCTGCAGGTGAAGATTTACGCGTCATGCCATACTTAACAAGACAGTCTCACAGACTAGTACCTCTATGTTTTATTCCCTCATGACAAAGGTGAAACTGATTCGCCTTAATCCTTGTAAGTGTTAAATTGTCTAAGCCTTTTTTCTTAAGAAAAAGGTAAAGTTAAAAAAAAAAAAAGAAACTCCTTTTTGCTGAGGAAAAAATGAAATAGATAATTTTTTGTCTTGCCTCGACTGCATGTTGCACGTGACGATCGAGTACTTTCTTTTTTCACTAAATTTTCCCAAAGTTTCGTTCTTGTGAGATATTTTTAGCTGACACCAGGAGAGGAGAAGCCCATCTAGTCAAGGAACAGATATCATATTGATTTTGGATATGAAGTTCAACACATATTTGAAAAATAAAAACAAAAATGTACCGATTAAAATACAAAATACACGAGGGTCATGAGACGGCTGATGAGTGACGTCGTGTAATAGAGTAACAAAGGGGAGTTGTGGGGTAAAACCTGGAGAAGAAGGACGTGCCTTACCCACAGCGGCAGGTCTTAAAGATAAAAGTACATGGCCTCACCAAGTTCATAGAGAAACCGCTTAACCCTAGTTTTTCCTTCGGAAAATACTATAAGTAAGGCTTTTACCCACTGCTTTTACCCACTGCTAACTGCTGTAGACATGTGATATAGTTTCTCTATGTGGGATACAGATAAACATATTTACATGATTTTGGGTACGACTTAGCATTATAAAATTCTCTCGGAGAACAAAGTATATTTCTCATTCCTTTTTTTTTTTTTTTTCAGCTATTTCGTTCCTTCCGTGAAATACGGTGCTATTATATCATGAATATAATAAAGCCCATAATGGGAGAAATATGTTACTATAATTTTGTGTACGACTTAGCATTCTAATATTCTCTCGCCGAACAAAGTATATTTGTCATTCCTTTTTCTTTCGGCAATTTCGTTCGGTCCGTGAAATGGATATAATAATGACCATAATGGGGAAAACGAAAATGGAACAATAGACCTTTCTTCCATAGTGGTTCACCAATTAACTAAATTGTAAGCAATAGAGTCTAATAACCTAGTGGGTAAAAATATCGGTTCTTGAATTTGAAGACGTAGTAACTGGGTAATACAGACTTCGACTTGAAGCAATAAGTGAAGAGTACTAAGTAAAACTAAGTAAAACACAAGACAAGATATCGATCGGAACAGGAACAATCTGCCCTCTCGTACAATAAATGAAGGGTTGACTTCGAAGTTTCTTGAAAGTTAGCCGGATCGAAAGACATAAAGAAACACTATGTAAAAGGAAAACAAAAAATGCGAACATTCGTGCTAATGCAAATAGTTATAACTCCTCATCCCAGAAATTAACTACATTTCATTATTAATCTTTAGCTAGCTGATTTTCTACAGAAGGATACTGCGGATATCGTGGACTGAGCATGCAAGCAACGATGAGGTGTTGGAAAGAATGGCAACAAAAAATAAATTAATACTCAGCATCAGGAAGAGACAACTGAAGTTCCTGGGACATGCAATAAGGAAGGAGAGCTTGGAGAACCTGATACTGACTGGCCAGATAGAAGGAAAAAGAGACAGAGGAAGGCAGTGGATAACATATTTGCAGGGCCTGATCAGGTGGATGACTGAACGGGGGTTGCGAGGTGTAACAGGAGCAAACATACTAAGAGCCACAAGACGTAGAGAACCATGATCGCCTACGTCCTGAAGGGACAGGGCACATAGAAGAAGAAGATGGATTTTTTGGTATGCTGTATTTATGCTGTATCAATATTAATATATTTTTATTGACGTTATGATAGTTTATTTTATGATCACGTAACGCATTTTCTTTTAAATAAACAAAGTTTGCACGTGTCTGTCAGTTGATATAGCCTACCTAAAGATGACAGCGAATTGAGTAAAGCAAACAATCCTTATGCTATATTTATGAGAAAAAAGTGCTCAATATCAGGGGCAGAGTGTATGTAAATATAAAAGTGAACATTGAAGTCAACACACAGCGGTCACAGTCTGTTTCATTCGTGAATGCAATATTCAGGCCCGAAGAATACGTTCATGCATGAAACAAGCTGTTGGCATCAGTGCTGACCTCAGTGTCTACTTTATATATATATATATATATATATATATATATATATGAGAGAGAGAGAGAGAGAGAGAGAGAGAGAGAGATAAATATTACGCTGAGTGCTCCGAAAGTAATTTCTCACACTGCTCCGATGAACTTAGATCACTGGTGCCTCCCTAGGTACGAATTTGCACGAGATACTAGATTAGCAACTAGGTCCCACCCTTTTACAGTGAAACCGATAAAATGTAACCGCAATTTCTACTCCAACAGCTTCTTTTCTCGCACTTCCTGACTGTGGAATTCCCTTCCACATGATTGCTTCCCTAACAGCTACAATCTCCAGGTGTTTAAATGTAAGATCAATAGACACTTCCTAACACACTAAGTCGCATCCATTCTCTCAAACACTCTTCCCATCTACCCAACCCTCAGCCGCGGTATCCTTACCCGTCTATCACCCTCCTTCTGACATTTCCTATATCTAACCACTCTTTCTCTTTACCTTCCCCTATATAACCCCTTGCGCAATAGTGGCAGTGGAATGACTTGCTTGGGGTGAAATGATTAAAAAAAAAAAAACTTATTTCTACGGAAACTGTCAGTGATATATGGAATCCAATATCTCTGTTATATAGCAGGTTTTTAGCTATGAAACAACTGTTTTTTCACATAACGCCATTTTTTCAGAATTTTTGTCAGTATTCTTCAATTCGTTAGCGTCAAATCACGAAATTAAGAGCGCTGGCGAAAATGTATAGGGCCGCCTGAACATGACTTGTCAATGACTTTGAATAGTTAATGTATTCTTTATATATATATATATATATATATATATATATATATATATATATATATATATATATTAGTCATCCACATACAAACCTGTTTCGCTGGGTAAAAAAAAACAATCGGAGTCTAACCGTACTGATGAGCTGTGATACAGCAAAACAGATCTGTCTGCGGATGACAATATATATATATATGAATAAACTGGTATAAACATTGACATTAATGAAAACAGAATTGTTATCATGTTAAGCGTGTTTATACAAGTGTTTTTCGAACCGCAAGGATACCGAGAATAGCATGGACCGAACACGGGAGCAACGATGAGGTGTTGGAGAGGATGCAAACGAGAAGAAAACTCATACTTAACATCAGGAAGAGACAGCGGAGGTTTCTGGGACACGTAATGAGGAGGGAGGTCTTGGAGAATAATACTCACAGGACGGATAAAAGGAGATAGAAGCAGAGGAAAGCAGCGCGAGACATATTTGATAGGCCTGAGAAAATGGATGGCGAAGCAGGGTTTGGGAGAGATAATAATAAACGTTTCCATTACACCCAATGCTGTTTCCGTAACAAACTGTTTTTTATGGAGCAGGGTTGTTAGCCCTGCGTCCAACTCCCAAACCTGGTGGAAGGCGATTTTCTAAGCGTAGCTTAGACGTGACACACGGCCGAAATTAAGGAACACCCAGTGAGGATCGAACTCACTACTCAATGTTAATGATTCAAGCGAGACAAGCTTGCTAACCATTACACCACCACTAGGTGCCCTTGGGAGAGATATCAAGAGGAAAAATATTAAGAACAACAAGAGGCAAGAGCAAAGTGGAAGTCCATGATCGCCTATGGAATACGGCACATGAAGAAGTTCAACATTGGCTGATTGTTTTCCGAAGTTTTGAGATGGAGTCTTTTCATTATTCCACATTTCTTTCGCTCAAATATTCCCATTTTTTTTACTTCGTCTCCTTGTTGTTTTTCATCTGAACTTTCAACATCAAATAAGGTCCAATTATTTAAGCAGCGTAAATTAGAAATATTATAGCTCCCGACAAGATTTGTATTTCATATCTTCATAGCTCGTCTTTCTTGAAGGATTCCTTAACCAAATTTAGCAACAAAAGTCAATCGTAAAACGAACTAAAAAATACACTAGATAAAGATTAATATTGAAATTTAATTCATTTCTACGTCGAGGAGTTATAATTATTTGTATTTGAACTATAATTGTTTACATTCAAGCCGCAATATAGTAAAATGGTGTTTGTTATAAAAGTGCTCACGAAACAGAGATGGGACAACGAATTCCTCCATGCAGAAGAAAATAGCACCTATTGACTTTCATCGACACTGGTTGGGCGTTTACGCCAACCAAACAGGAGATGTTAACACTATTTGGCGGTGGGTAATGCCTTTCAAGAGTTGTGACAGTGATATTTGTGACACGTCATGTTCAGGTCAACTCTATGCATTTTCGCCAGCGCACTTCATTTCGAAATAAATGGTACTGGCGAAAATGCTTAAGAAATGGTGTTGATTATATGAGAAAATAAAGTTTCTTAGCTGAAAGCATGCTATATCTAACAGAGTTATTGTGCTCCAAGTATCATTGGTAGTTTTCGCAGAATAAGTGTCTGACATAATACTTTTTTTTAGTCACAAAATTTTCATATATATATATATATATATATATATATGTGTGTGTGTGTGTGTGTGTGTGTGTGTGTGTGTGTGTGTGTGTGTGTGAAAATTTTGTGACTAACAATATCGCATGCTAAGAAGAAACAAAAAACGATTAATACTTAAACTCCAAAATCTATACACCAATAGCAGATGGAAAGAGATCGATAATCCAAATCTCATCCAAAACATCTCCAAACAAACTCTTTACCATCGAAACTGAGGTTTTAAGCCTAGGCCTAAAATTTACCACAGAACTAAGGAAAAATGACGCAATAAACGCCTTAAACAAAAACCATAATTTCAACCAAGCGGATTATGAAAACGGATTCGTCCATGGTATATTAGCACCAAATTTCACTAATAACATTGAAACTACATTACCCAGGAGATATATAGAGGCAAAAAAATATATATATATCAAAATCAGATCGGCCAAAGGAGGAAGTATAATTATAATGGATACAGATGTATACATTGAAAAATTAGAATCCCTTTTAAATAATGACAACACCTATATATAAACCATTGAACAAAAAATAAACACTGAAATACAAAATTTCAACAAAACAGTAAAAAACAAAAACTATTAAAAAATGAAAAGAAACCTTGGTCCAAATTGCCAGATATCACCCTACTATACGCACACTATATGGCTTACCCAAAACTCATAAAACTCATTACCCATTAAACCTATTAAATCTGGTATTAACAGTGCTACCCATGAATTAGTTAGGACTATCACTAAAATAACTACACCATTCCTAGGCACTATTAGTACTACACGAGGTACCTCCACTCCATTTTCGATACCTAAGTTTTAAATTGAATTTTAAAAAATAAAACCTTTTTCTTGAAACTTTGATTTTAGCTTAATTAATTGGAGTAGATAGACTAAACTATCGCCCGGTTCACACTCCATCCACGTCTATTGAACAGGTGAAGAAGCTCATCCCTTGTTCCCTGTTTAGGATGTGTTTTCCGGCTTTCTCCTTTCTAATCTTTTCACTCCTTTTTCTCTTTTTTTTTTTTTTTTTTCATTGGAGTAGATAGACTAAACTATCGCCCGGTTCACACTCCATCCATGCCTATCCTGCATATCAGTGGCGTTACCGCCTTGCTCGGGGTGATATGATTAAAAAAAAATCGAAAGTTGGGTAACTGGAAGAAATTTAAAAGATGTTTGAAACAAAGAAAATAAAAAATGAAAAACAATGCTTATAAAACTTCATTATTCATTGAATTTTTTTCTTCTTCAGAATATGATATCCTAAAATTATATTATTTATAAAGTCAATTAAAAGTTTATCTACATTAAAAATAGCATAGTTGTAATGCATTTTTGATTTTACAATTCAAAACAGATTTTCTGAAAAATGCTCTCGTAATAATAAAAAAACATTACATGATTTACATTCCCCAATGAGTCCTGCATTTAACTAATAAAAAAGAAATTGGTATAGATAATGTACTTCTAGAAATTTTACGCAGTTAACTGAAGTAGTGGAGGGGGTAACAGATGTAAAAAAAGTATTCTTACTAAAATTTTCTAAAACTAATAATTGCATAAATAGTTTCATTCATTTGTGAATAAGTCCTGAAATTAAAATCAAACAGTTGCAAGAATTTTCAAATGAATATCTTTCAACGTCATTAAAGAATTAAAATTTTTAAAAAATGATGACAGCAAAATTTGATTTTTTTTTCTCTTAATAATAACAAACATTTTGATGATAAAACGTTGTTTTTATTAAGTTTTGGTCCTTTTAACATCATGCTATGCTGTTTTTTCGGTAATTACGTGGCGGTACCTACACTACACATATCTGCTGTGTTGTTCATTATTTTGTGCGGTTTCTCACCCGGAATCCACTACATATTCAATATAAAATATTCTTAAAATTCCGGCACATAAAAATATTATTAATATTTTAATTATTCTTAAAATCTGCACATAAACTCTCCGCTTTTATATATGTTGCATTCACACTTTTTAGAAGATAATTTCAAGATGCACGTTCTACTATTTAATCCATAAATTGGGAGCGAATAGATTGATTGATATTTTATTTAAGCAAATTTGACAAATCTATTTCAAGTGGGTTCGTGACAAATCTTTGGATAAGAAATTGTAATTTTTTTTATTAATATCAACTGCGCTCAGATGACTTACTCCACAATATTAGAAACATTATTATGACTAACTTATCTATAGCAAGTTTTAATAGTAAATTACTATATATATATATATATATATATATATATATATATTACATTGCATTTAGACATATGGTTCTGTTGTTAGCATTTCGGTCTCTCACGTGTGTGATGTCATAGAACCGCATTACAAATTTACGACCTGCGTCTGCTATTCGGTGACTATTATCGTTGTATAGCAATGTTTTATGTCAACACAAGATAATATCATCTTTGATGGTGGATGTCTTTATGTTAACATCCCTGTAAACACTCTGAAGATGGCTCATATGAGCCGAAAGCTTAGAACTAGCGTAATAAAATATATCCAAATGTTAGACAATCTTTCTTTATTTTCATCTGAAATTAAAGCTAAAATACGATGTTTAGAACGGCCCATGATTAAATATAATAGACATTCAATGTCTATCATATTAAACTATATATGTTTAGAAAGCACACACACACACACGCATATATATAAATTATAGACTCTTCCGTCGATTTCGACGTATGAGCGTCTAACTCAGACTGAATTGTTTAAAGTGGTGAAGGCTTGTGTAGCACCATCCACACTTTTTGGAACTGCTGATAACAAACAATCGATGCAGAAGCCTGCCACAGATCGCCCGAACAACAGACCTCAGTTATTTAACCCATAACTGGCGAGAAGGGACGGATTAATACCTTTCCCAAGGGTACCAGTACGTAAGTGAATGCAAAGTGTTTGACTAGAATTGGAACTCGGCTCACCGATTTCCCCCTCCGAGCTGACATCCACTGCACTACAACGCACATCCGTCAATAACGCTTGCAGCACCTGTTATTCCCAAGCAGTCACCCATCTAAGTACTGACCAGGCTCAACGTTGCTTAACTTCGGTGATCGAGCAAGAACCGGTGTATTCAACGTGATAGGCCGTAAGCACGTACATCCGCCACTAAACGCGATTACAGCACCTAGGTATTCCCAAGCGGTCACCCATCTAAGTACTGACCAGGCTCAACGTTGCTTAACTTCGGTGATCGAGCGAGAATCAGTGTATTCAACGTGATATATAAGAGAATGACAAGCCCACAAAAACAGAGAATAAGCCTAAAATTATTATCTAATTAATATAAAATATTAAATAGATAAAAATATTAAATGGATATTATCCATTGTTTCGGGTTATGGAGAGGAAGTTATGGCAAGGTTTAATCTCTCATCTCCTGAAAAGGACACGGCACATAAAAAAAAGAAAAGAATGGTTGAGTGCGACTGTCATTCGACAGCAAGGCGATTCTGCTTGCTCCTGTTTCGTGTTTTAGCTTTTAATGCACGTGCGATTTTAAATCTTTTTTTTTTTTTTTACTTCTTCTTCTTCTTTTTTTCCCCCCATTTGCGCATCTAATAAGAAAATGCTTTAAGGACAAACGGTGATTTTGAAAGAAGCGAGAAATCGATGAACAAAGTGTAAGTTTCTCTACAAGGAGCGGCCTCGCTTCCGCTATAGACGAGGAGGACGAACAATACGCCGTAATTGCGACGCATCTGTTTTACCTCTTCGGCCACCGGAGCATCAGCTGCAAAATTTATTAAACCCAATATTTCTTCTACTTCTGGTCACCATTATCTTTCACACTCATCATCATCATTGTCATCATCATAATCATCATTTTTCTTTTACGTCCCCACCTCCATCATAATAATAATAAAAGCCACGCGATCGAACTCATTTACTCTAGTTACAATATTACGAGAACCAACCACTTAAAATTTAATATGATATGCTTAAGGCCCAGAAGGCGACACCCAGGCAATACATCGCCTTCGGAAAGGGTCTAGGGCCATTATCTCGTGTCAATAAATTGGAACTACCGAGGGCGGCGAGAGCATTTCTGCCCCTAGCCTTTTATGTATGCATGGGATCCCATTTTAAATTTGATCTCGAGTTGCATTCCGTTAAAGTTGGAGTGCGGACAAATACACCTTATTCATAGTAATCTCTTTGCAGAATTTGAATGGGTGGGTGATGTAATGGGTTAGAATGAGAAATTAGAGAGCCACGTTCGAATTCCAGTCGGGTACGTTACACTCACTTGCGCATCAATACCAACGGAAAAGGTATAAATCTATTTATATGGGTTAAATATTAGGAACTGTATATTAAAAAAAAAAAATCATTGTTATTCCCAAGAAAATGTTAATGCAATATTCACTGGCAAAAAATGAAAGAATTGTTTTTACAATCCAAAATATTTTTTGGCTTTAAATAACTCACAAAGGATTGATAAGGTGTAAGAAATCGATCAAAACCAGATGAAGAAGATGCTTTCAGCGACAAATGCTAAGAAAAGAACACTATGTGAGTAATGAGGAAATTTTCAAGAAAATGAGAACTTCAAGGAAACGTATACTTACAATCAGAAAGAGACAGTTGAAATTACTGGGACACATAATGAGAAAAGACGACCTGGTGAATTTAACACTCACAGGACACGTTGAAGGTAAAAGAAGCAGAGTGAAAAGGCGAGTAACCTACTTAACTAGTTTGTGTAAATGGATGGCAGGATACAGATAAAGAAACGTAGTAAAAAGTAAACAAGTTACTTAGAGCAAAAAAATAATAAGAAGTCGTGGAAACCCATAACCGCCCACGTCCTCAAGTGATATGACACGTAAAAGAAGATCACTTGCCCAAGGATGGGATATCCCTGAAAATACTTTGGTTTATTTATGTGCATTGTGGTGCAGTGGATATCGGTTCAGAACGAGAAATCGGAGAGCTGAGTTCGAATTCCAGTTGAATTCGTTGCATTCACTTACGCACAAACACCCTTAGGAAAGGTATTAATCAGTTGCTTAAACCTCCAGCTATGGGTTAAATAACAGGTCAGACTAGGTTTTATAGTCTTGGTTGGAAACCAGTCTACTACAAAAAGTAATAGCAACCTACTGCAGGACAATATTCTGCTTAGTCAGTCATGTCTTTTTCGAGACATGATCACCCAAGAGTGTATTAAGTATGACACTTTACTGACTAATTTTTGTTTAGTTTGAGACAAGGTCACAATTGCCAGGGCGCCAAATTGGAATCTAACTCATTACAATACAATGGCTTTCCCCATTATCTTGTTAATGATTAGTTTACGGTCACAGCGCGTTGTATTGTAGCTATGGGGAGATGGTTCATGTTTATTAATACGGCCTTGTCTCATACATAACCAAATTCCCTACAACTTACAGCTTATTCGTTATCACCAGAAGGTTGTCAGCAGGTTAGAATGTTGAATTTGTGGAAGAATAAAAATATACATTTTGTATGTTAAAATAGAAATTTATTGTTAGAAAAGGATAACATGAATTTTAGAAGTTAATGTTCGATGAGAAACAAGTAATGAGTTTAGGGTATTAAGAGTTGTAGAAAATGTTCGTAGTAGTGACATGTTGGAAAGAGTTTATGCGTACGTATGTGTATGTATGTATGAACGTTTGTTTGGTAGGAGTGTCTAAAGTATTCGCTCAATCTAAAAATATCAGTTTGTTATCTAGTATAAGATGAGGCATATGAGAATGTTGAGAGAATGGAGAAGAAGAAGTAAAAGAAATCAGCACATGAGAAAGAAAGAGAAAGAGAACGAGTGTGCAACGCGACCTTACGTCCGGGTCGACTTGAAGTTTCTCTCGTTACATTTTAGCGCGTCGTCTCTCTCGCTGTTCCCATCTGACTGACTAGCTGACACTGACCAAAGCCTTTATGGTCATTTAGTTTTTTTCGCATTGGATTGCTAATTATTCTCAGTCTTGCAAATCGCTTCTATTGGTCAGAAAATCAATTTAACATCTACTCGCGAAATCCGGTTTCGACTTTTTCTTTAAGCACGTGGTCAATCCTTTTTCTATTTGGCAAAACCACGTCATTGAGATTTTTTTTTGTAAAAGTGAAAAAGAAGGCTGCTTTTAATTCTTAATTTCCTATCCACCACAATATCACCAGTTCCCGTACGATTACCGAAGTTAAGCAAAGTCGAGTTCGGTCAGTAACTAGATGGGAGACCGTTTGAAAATGTGTGATTGATGTAATGGATAATAGCTAAGAATATTTAATCAGAGAGCCAAGTTCCAGTTCCTATTGGGTTCATTATGTTCACTTACGCACAAATACCCTCGGGAAAAATAGGAATTCATATCTCCTCCTCCCATCTAATGATTAATTAATATGAATTGTATCTCTAAACTGTTATTATCTCAACATTAACAAAAATTCTTGCAATCTAAAATATTTTCTGGCTTTAAATAACATAAAATGAGGTGATACGTCGTAAAAAAATGAATCAATCAATCGCTAATAATTGCCACATGGCGAGACGCTCGCTTTAACTTTTTCACGATGATGCAAACTAACAATCGAAATGAATGACTCCCAACCGATTCTTGAAAGGAGTGAACTGCATCGTATTTCGCCTGGAAGCAAAACAAACATTACTAAAACAACCCGGGGAATTTCCATTTATAGTTTACACAGCAGCTTGACCTCTGGTCAGCCGTCAAAGTGATTCATCCACTGATCAAACTGTCTAACGCAGCAGACAGCACTCGCTGATTTAGCGCAGTGGTCATGACACACAAATGAGCGATAAAAAAAAAGGCTAAGGTCCATTCGAAGTACGTTCAGATTCTTTTATCACTTCGTATACCTTCATCACGTTGGAAGTCATGGCTATCCACTTCCTATAATTTGTATCTATTGATAAATCTATTCTTTTTTACTCCCTCTCCTTATTTTGCCATCAATCTCGTTAGATAGGTTACTAGTTGTGTCCCACTGCTCCTCTCAATTTAATGTACTATGAGTGTCAAATTCTCCAAGCCCTCTTTTCTCATTATCTGTCCTAGAAATTCCAGCCGTCTTTTTCTTATTCTAAGGTTCGTTTTTGTTTCCAGTTTCCTTCAAACTTCCTGCTCCATCCTCGTATTCTCTTCACTCATCTATAGAACCATGTCTCCGTTTACTCAAGCTTCCACTTCATCTGCGAGGAAATTGTCCAGCATCCACGTGGAATGATTGATTCTACATAGTAGTTCAGTATTCTTTTCTTTGTTTCTAACAAAGTTTTCCAGTTTCTTAAAATCATTTTTCACTAATCCGATGCAACTTCGGATTTCACAACATCTCTAATTCTTTATCAGGCAATGTTAGATCATTGTTGTGAAACATTCAACATTCACAACAATGACCTAACATTGCCTGATAACAAGGTAAAAATCGTCGAAACATAGAAATTTCCGTGTCGCAATGTAAACTATATTAACTTTAAATAACAAACAAATTTAATTATATTATGTTCTACAATATTTATATAAAAAAAAAAAATTAAATGCCGGACAACTCAGAATTGTAAAACTGTTGGTACTCTTCACCTGGATTTATATATATATATATATATATATATATATATATATATATATATATATATATAATTAAATTTGTTTTTAAATTTAAATAAATGAAAACCATTTACACAACTTTGATCTAACATTGTCAGATGACGAGATAGAAATTACATAATTTATTGCATTGAGCATTTAAAAAAAAGTAAATGCCAGAGAACTTGGAATTGTAAAACCTTCTCTTTATCTGGATTTATATATATATATATATATATATATATATATATATATATATATATATATATATACCCAAAACTAACTAATAAATTATATATATAATAAGTTATATCATAACTTCTTGGTCATAATTAAATTAGACCAGTACACAGTTGTATTAAACAGAGTTCAATGCAATTATATTGTCGAACTTTTGAATATTTTTTCATTTGGAAACGTGTTATTTCAAAATAACTCGTTTCCAAATTATATATATATATATATATATATATATATATATATATATATATATATATATATATATATAAATTTCGATGTTCAAAACTGTTGAATGATCATTTCAACATGAAATCCCTAAGAGAGATTTCACATCTCATCGGCAATATATATTGGATAAAGAAATAGAGTTGTTCCAACGAGAGAAATTGGTATAGACTAAAAAGTGTAAGAAGCCGTGAACGTTTACTTTAAAGTGTATATTTATTGTTTTTGTTATTATACATGTTATGATACATTAAGTGTCCATAATGGTATTTGTGACACTACACGTGTTTCGAGTCTAAAATTGACTCTATTCAGGCGAATAAATTTGTTGCTTTACTTATCGAGTTCTTTTTTGTTTTTGATGTCCAACTTATTGTTTCATAAATAAGTAGAAAAAATAAGAAAATAAATAAAATCAGTAAAATAGAATAAAATAAGATAAAACAAATCAAATGTTGGCACGTTGAATGGTCTGTGTTTTTTCACATCAGCACGTGTATAAATGGATAAACAGATAAATAAACAGATGAATGAATCAAGTACTTACCTCAATTTGAAATGATTTTGGTGTGGGGTTGCCTTTTTAGTCTGTTAAAATTATCTTCTAGTCGCCTTTGCTTATCTCTCATCCTTTCATTGGTCAGTTGGTTGTTCTGTATTGCTTTGACGGTGTTGTGAATTTGGTGTGTGTGTGTGTGTGTGTGTGTGTGTGTGTGTGTGTGTGTGTGTGTGTGTGTGTGTGCGTTTTTTTATTTATTTCGTTTTTATGTTTTAGAATTGTTTTTTATGGCTCATCTGGTTCTTTTTTTTATTGTTTGTGGTTATCTTTTGAATTTAGTGTGTATGTGCATGCGTGTATGTATGTGGGTGTGTGTATGTGTGTATGCATGTGTGTGTCTGTATTTTTTCGGTGTGTGTGTGTTTTTCATATTGTTTTGTTGAGCGAAGACTTGTATTTTTTATGAATCTTTCTTTTTGCATTATTAATAATTGTTTTGATATATAGGTATAACTTTGAATTTGCCATCACTACATTCATGCAAATGTTGGGAAACATATAATTTCCTGTTATGTGATAATCTTATATTGCTTCTGTGAAGGGAAATTCTATTATTCAAGTATTGTGTCGCTCCCACGTATATCTTTGCGCATTTGTCGCATTTTAGAGCGTAAACTACATTTTTCGAGTTGCAGCACAGATCCAATTTTGTTTCGAATGTAGTTGCGTTTCGAACTGGAAGTGTTTTCCTTCTATTATTATGTTGCATACTCCACGTTGCATTGTTGCATTTTGTGGCCCCCTGTGTTGTGTGTTGTTGTTCGAATTTCGATGAGGTTAGGATGTCTTTTAAATTTTGGGGCTGGCGTTTGCTGTTAATTATCTTGGTTGCCTTTAAGATTTCTTTTATTTTTTCATTATTGTTAAGTAATTCCATGTGGGTTTTGATCTTCGTGAATAATTCTGGATTGTTTTTGTTGTGAGTGGAAACGTATGCTAGAATGTTTTCTTCGTTTTCGTGTTTTTCTTGTTGTTGTTGTTTTTTTTTTTGTTTTTTTTTTTATTCCGGAGGGATTCTAATGGCATTTTTTCTGCTAGTTGGAAACCCTTGTCTATTAGTGAGGTGAGGTATCGTCTTATCTGTCATGTTTTTCGTAGTTCTTCTAGGGGTATTTTATGGAGGGTTTTGTCAGTTACTATCGTGCAAATTCGTCGTGCTAGGGAATAGGGGATGGATTTTAAACAGCTTTTTGGATGGTGACTCTTGAAGTGGAGGTATTGTTGGGTGTCTGTGGGTTTGTGGTAAATGCCTGTGATGATGTGATTTTTTTCGTTTTTTATGAGTATGTCTAGGAACGGTAATTCTTATAACTATATTCTAGCGTGCTGTAGTATATTGTGTAGTTCGTTTATGTCCCCCCATGTTGATTTCCAAAAGATAAAGCAGTCATCCAGGAATCTCTTCCATGATTTCGTGAATTTTGTTTTTATGCTTTCCCCATATTTATGCCCTATTTGGTTGTATAGGTTTTCTTCCAGATATGCTAGGGTGAGTGTTGCATATGTCGGTGCCATTTTTGTTCCCATTGCGGTACCTGATGTTTGTACATAACTTTTGTTGTTAAACTGGAAGGAATTATTGCGTAAAATTAGATCTATACTTTGTAAAATAAATTCTTTTGTGAAGCCTGTGGGGAGTATTTCTGGGTGTTTTTCAATCTAAAATGCAATGGATTGTTTTTCTAGTTCATGGGGTATGTTGCTGTACAGGCTGTTCACGTTAAAAGTTACTAAGAGTGCATCTGGGTCTACTTTTTTGGCATGAAGCTTAGAAAATGTATGCTGTTTCTGATGTAACTTTTTGTTTTTGTGGTGTAAGGTTGTAATATTTTATCAATTAAATTGCTCAGTCTGCTTGTAGGGCAGGCTGGTCCTGCTACAATTGGTCTAAATTTAAGGTCTCTGGGGTTTGGGGTGTGGATATATTCCGACATTTGTCCCTGGATAGCTGCTTTAATTGTGTTTGATTTGTGTACCTTTGGAAGTATATATATAACGGTTTTTATTATAATAGAGAGGTTGTGTCCGCGCGGAATGGCAGACATTAGAAATTTTGATTTGAGTAGGAATTAATGAATCTATAAAAAAAAAATTAAATGTCCAAGTCTGTTTTCCTTTATTTCCACGATTTTTCACGTTTTCGTAAAATGGGAAGATGGTGCCTGTATCTAAACTTATTTATAAATGGAACTTTGTCTGTGAGTGTGTGTCCGTTACCTATAGACTCCGAAACAGCTGAACCGATTTTCTTGAAAATTTACACAGTTGTACTATAAGCGTCTGCGAGTGTTCTTACAATAGTGCAGAAAATCGATAATATATAAAAGGCGAGATGTTTGTGTGTGTGTCTGTTTGTCTGTATGTCTGTATTTTTTTTTTTTTTCAGCCCTTTCATTTCAGTTTTTGCTTCGGGTTTGGCCCTAAGTAGGTATAATTGTAGTTCTTAGTCTCGGCCTTGATACCATTTACCCAGAGGACTTATTTAACCTTCAAAATTCAGTTTACGACGAAAAAAACTTATTTGATATCGATACCAGGAAATCAAAATTTGACTTATATCCATTCATTTTTCTTTCAGTCTACGGTTTCGCTTTAACTGGAAACAACTATTGCTTTTTAGTCTTCCGTGTCAACGTCCAAAGAGTCTGAGCTCCAGGACCATGGATTAATTTTAAAGCTTTCATTACTCCCGAGCAACGCCGAGCTACCCTGCTAGTTTATAATAGAAGTAAAAATAAATACTGAACCATAAGATCAGCTCGATACAATTATAGACAAGAACTGTAAAACATATTTAGGTACCTTCAAAAATTCGCTAAAAAATTATGAAAAAATGCCTCAAGCTTAATAAAAAATATAAGTTTTACCGTTAAAATCTGAAAATTATTGTGAAGGAGAAAGGCCAAAGGATGTTTTGATTATTAAATTATTATTTCTATTTTTTATTCTTTTAAAATCTTCAAAATTTGTGTTAATTTTCTTTAATTTAGTCAACAGTCAGTTAATTGACATTAAGTGTTACACGTTTGTGCGATCATATCTTTTTCGAGTCTCGACTGACTATGCAGATTTTCCTGCAGTATGTTGCCATTTCTTTCTAGGGTAGACTGGTTGCCAACCAAGACTACAGAACCCAGTTTGCCCTGCTGCTCAACCCCCAGCTGGGAGGAGAAGAGATGGATTCATACCTTTCCCAAGGGTATTTGCGCGTAAGTAAGTGCAACAAACTCAATTGGAATTCGAACTTGGCTCTTCGATTCTTATTATTATATTAATTATTAGGGAAGATATTAGCGTCAGTTTGAGGTGAAAAACACATTGATTTTGAAAGTCTTGCAAAAATCAAATAATTGTTAGATTTTAATGACACTTTCAGGAGTAATTCACAATTATTTTAGAAACGTTTCCCTTTTAGCAAAGCTTGGCAATTTTGTTTTATTTGCATCTGTTAACCACCCCATCTTATTCAATTTTATTTCCAGAAATTCATTTTTTTAGTATAAAGCAAAGTGTTTCGTTTATTAGAAATATTAAATTTAATCTATTAGCTTGAAATTAAAACCAAAATAAAAGATTCAAGAAAGATTTTTCATTTTTTAGATTCATTTTAGACTTTAAGTGTCGCTTTTCTTTTGAGGCACTGTTGTAGATCCCAGGAATTAGGCCCGTACAAATAAATGAACAACGACCAGTAATTGAGATAGAAAATAAGTGTATTGACGTAAGGATACTGACTTGAAAGAAGATTAGTAGTCAAGGAATGCGGGTTAGTAAAAAGTATATGTACAAGTCTCTGGAAGTGAAGCTGTAGTATATTAAGTATATCCGCGTCGGAAGCTGAAGGTTACTGCGTAATAATCTTCTCGATGAGTGGAGCACAGGGCTACTATGAACTACTGTGTACTGACTGCTAATCTCTCTTTGGACTCTCGTATTTTCCGGTTAACTGTGTGAAAACGTGGTATTCGGTATTTATTTGCCCTCCCACTAGGAAAAATGTGGCACAAGGCCTTTTTAACGTGGGTCGTCTGGGCCATATAGCCCATCCAAAAATATTTGTCTAATTTTGCCCAGTCGTGACTCTACCCTTCAGCGGAGACACGACTGGGTTAATGCCCTCCGCCCGAAGGCAGAGAGCTGACAGTGTCAAAGAAACTACCGCGTGAAAACGCGACATTCTCCCGTCTCGCTTCTATAGCAGTAGTATAAGTATACTATGGACGAGTCCATCTTTATGAAAATGGAGAACCCCACAACAGGTACCCACATAGATTTGGTGTTGAATGTTGGAAATTTTTATCATGGAAATCAAAAAAGCACTAACAATAGCATAACCATACGAATAGGGTAATAAGATCGGCAATTAAAGACAAATAATAAGGATGCTGAGGATACCATGGACCGAACATGTGAGCAAGGACGAGGTTTTAGAGAGGATGGAAACGAAAAGGAAACTTAATATCAGGAAAAGACGGCTGAATTTTCTGGGACAAGTAATGAGGAAGAAAGGCTTGGAGAATTTGATACTCACAGAACAGATAGAGGGAAAGAGAGACAGTGGAACGCAACACATACAAATCTTGATGGGATTGAGCAAATGGATGGCAGTGCAGGTTTGGTGAGGGGTAATAAAAGAAAGGGTATTAAGAGATACAAGGGGTAGGGAGATGTGGAGGGCCATGATCGCTTACGTCTTGAAGGGACACAACGCATAGAATAAGAATGCATTATATAAAAAAAACATCATTAGGAAGTTAGCAGCCATAAAATGTCGCAAGTAACTCTGCATTGGGTCTATGGTTAGCGCATGCATTCAACTAAACATGAGGATGAGTGACAACTGGTTCTACAAACTTGACAGTATGATTGACGTTTATATATATGTAATCTAGTACAACAGGAACGTCGGCCATTTTTATAAGCTGCCTAATAGCACGTCAGAACAGAAGCGAACATAGGTGAGCCAATTGAAAAAGGTCTAGGATTTTGAGTGTTCTTACTCTTCTAGATAGAAGCGAAAAGTGACCCTTTGGTAAAGACTATTCATAATTTCTGTCTGAATTTCTTGGTTTGAGGTTATCATTATTTATACTATTTACATTCGGATTAAAACTCATTTTTTATTTTATTATCACAACGTTTCGGTCTTTGTCTAATCTGGTCTTCTTCTTGTGCCTGTTGATCCCGGATAATTTTAAAGAATTTTCAACTGAACCCTTTATTAAATCTATATAAGTGAATGAAAATGAATTCAACTGGAATTTGAACTTTGATTTTCGATTTCTCATTCCGAGCCAATGTCCATTACACCACAATCCACATCTCACCAAGTTCACGTACCAGTGACTTAATCCACTAGGCTATTCCGCATGAAAGATACCTGAAGAAGATTTATGAGTACAAGGATTGAAACATTGGAATTATAAAAACAAAGAATAAAACATATAGTCCATGTGCATATTTTTAATTCCATGTCCGTTCAAGAATCATTGCAAATACTCCTTTGCAGATACTCCTGTGAAATGTATTAATTCATTTCTTCTCCCCAGCTATGGGTTAAACAGTAGGACTCGTATTTGAAAAAAATCATTATCGCCAAACAAAAACTATTAATTCAATATTCACTCGCGAATAAAGGAATTATTATTCTTACCATCTAAAATATGTTTCGGTTTGAAATAGTCGACAAAGGATTGATAAGCCGTAAAAAATAAATCAATCAAACATTCCCTTTAAGCTCATGACTCTCTATAACGTCCTTTCGTTGATTATCTGTGAACTACCATGGTTTGTCGAGAAAGAAAGCGGAATGGTTTCCTGTTGCTTGCTCCATTGTTTTGAATTTAGACATTTCCTTCTTCTAGACTGGCTGCCAGCCAAGTCTAGACAGGCCCACTCTCCGCTGGTATTTTCGCTGGTATTTAACCCATAACTTTGATGTGAGAAGAAATTAATTCATACCTTTTCTAAGGACAAAAGTGCGAATGTGACGCTACGAACACTTACCACGCTGGTAACCGTCACACTACCCGTATATCTTTGCACAAGTAATTTGTTCCTGATTGCAAAAATACTTAATGAATAGTTTAAAGTGGGCGCTTTCATTTCTCATCTAAGCCTGGGCCTGTTACCAACTTTGTATGAGCTCGTCTAATGCATGAATTATCTTCATAAATGTAAAAGATAAGAAAATAACATAGCCGACACTTCAGTAACTATCTTTTAACTATCCAAGATCGGAGGCTGATCATCATTTATGACACCATATTTCTTAATTTCTAGATTACATTAATTTGGTGAAGTAAAAAAATAGAATAAAATAAAAATTCTACAGGATGCCCAGTAAAAAAAAAAGCGGCAAATTTATTTTTCAAGAAAATACACCAGCTCTAATTGGTCCATATGAATGGCCCCCTAAAAGCCCAGATCTGAATGTTATAGATTACTCTCTTTGGAGTATACTCCTAACTCACTTGTAAAACCGACGTTGTGACATCATCAATATTATTTCATTGAAGTGGAACTTAACTGAAGTTTAGAATGAAATTGCTCTTGGCACTTTCTGTAATCTCCTGATTAACGCTTAGAACTTTGTGTTGAACATTCAGACAAACATTTCAAACATCTGCGATGATTGTTTAGTTTGTGCACGAATCATAAGAGCTAAATAAATTTCTTTCTGAATTTTCCCGCTTTTTTACAGGGCACCCTGTAGTATAAATTTCTTTCTTTCATTTGTTTCCAAATAATTTTTCCTTATTTTTTTTTTTTATCGTGTCACCCCAAGCAGGGCATTCCACTGCCACTATAGCGCAGGGGATTACATAGAGGGACTGGGTATAGGAAATGTCAGAAGGAGGGTGATAGACGACTTAGGATGTACATAGGGAGAAAGTTGGAGAGAGTGGGAGTGAGTTAGTGTGTTAGGAGGTGTCTACTGACCTTACATTTAAACTCCTGGAGGTTGTAGCCGTCGGGGAAGCAAGCATGCGGTAGGGAATTCCACAGGCGGGAAGTGCGAGGAAAGAAGCTGTTGGAGTAGAAATTGCGGTTACATTTCATCGGTTTCACTGTAAAAGGGTGGGACCTAGTTGCCAATCTAGTATCTCGTGCAAATTCACATCGAGGGGGCACCAGTGATTTAAGTTCGTCAGAGCAGAAGCCATGATAGTATTTATAGAAGAGTCACACTGTTAATGTGTTTTGTTTTAGTGAAAATAATGTTAAGCTTAGCTATAGTTGTGCTAAAAAAAATCGGTAAATATATATCACAAAATAACAACATGATATGCAACAAACACACGTTCAACCTGCAAAATAATAGTCACTCTACTAAAAAGAAATGCAACTGCCGAAAACAAGACCTGTCCACTAAACAGCTAGTGCATAACTGAAAGTATAATATATAGAGCTAGCATCCTTTCTGATTGTGATGTTAAATTCTATTTTAGTTCCACTAAGAACAAATAGAAATACCGTTTTACTACCATCATCAAATGTTAACAGCACTACCCTTTCAAAATATTTCTGGCAATTAATAAAAACCAACAAATGCCCAATTATTACCTGGGATATCATCGCGAAAACTAAATCTTATAACAGAAATGGAAATATATGTAATTTATGTCTTTTGAAAAAAATGGTTATGTTAAAACACTTATATAACCCTTAATTTACTAAATAAAAGAAATTAATTGATGGTTACTTGCAAACAGAAATAAATATCTGCTTAAAAACGTTGACCCAGATTAATATAGCTTTTTCTTTATAGACTTTTTTTACAATCAATATCAATTGATTTTTTTCCTTAGCTAAAAACAGGTAATCCCCTTGATACATATGCACAAACCATATACTCTCTGTCCAAAAACCTTCTCTCTATTGATTCAACTTTTGAGGTTTTACTTTTTAATTTCAAGTTTTAATTTTAATTAGATTTAAAATTATAAAATTAAAAAATATCATTTAAACAAAATTTTCAATAGAAATCCAATCAATCTGAGTTATAGCTGTACTAGCAATTTAAAAAATGTAATAAAGAAACAAAACGCCAGAAATTTAAATAGCATTGTACAAAACAAGATCATTAATAAAGAATGTAAGTGCAGGTACAAAAATCAATGTCCACGTCAAGTAATTAAATAATCAATATATATATATATATATATATATAGAGAGAGAGAGAGAGAGAGAGAGAGTATAGTATAATATAGTATATATTATACTATACTATATATATATATATATATATATATAGTATAGTATAGTATATATTATACTATAGTATTTACGCTCTCACACCCTGATTGAGCACTCTAGAAGAATGGGAGACTTTGAAAACAGTAGCTACTCCGGCATATACGCATCGCTCATTCAATAATGAATTAGAGCACTATGGCTATTGGCCGTGTGTAATGATGTACGCGCAAAAAAGTCTGCCTTCTTCCACCGAACGCTCGTAGCCCAGAGGTAGAATCGCCGACTGACTCCAATTCGGTCGGGTTTCAATCCTAGGTAAAAAAAAGCACTCGGCGTCTAACCGTATATAGTATAGTATAGTATATATTATACTATACTATAGTATAATGACAGTATTCATTAAGTTAAAAAAAAAAAAAAGAGACAGTCCAGAGGAGATTCAGGAGATTCCAAAATCGTCTGGAGTCTATGACTGAAGCCAATAGTGATTTTATTGAATATATTTACTCTTTAGCATTTTAAGATATTTGTGTGTAATTTTAGTAAATATATCTGTTAAAATGAAATGTCAGTGTTATTTTCATTTTTTGCGTAATTTAGACGACAATTTACCCATCTCACCCTGTATATATAAGTAAGTCCGCCAGAAAATGTACACACACTTCAAGAAAGGAAAAATTTGTCTTTCGTATGGAGATGCTCAGCAGGCGCGACATATTTGGGAAAAACATTAGGGTAATTAAAAACCTCTACTGGCAGCAAACTGCCTGCATACGGACAGGTAACGTATTCAGCAGTTATACAAAGATAGAAAGGGGCGTAAGACAGGGATGTGTATTTTCACGGATCTATTTAACTTGTACAGAGAGAATATTTTGAGGATCCTAGATGTTATGCCAGGATTTGTGATCGGAGGTCACAATCTAAACAACATAAGATACGCAGACGACACAGTGTTGATTGCAGACACGGAAAAAAAACTGCAGGACCTCTTACAGAAGATAGCTGAAGAGAATGACATGAAGGGATTACAAATAAACTGCAAAAAAACCGAATGCATGGTCATCAGCAAAAAAGAGCAGCCCAAAGTGCCAATTAAGTTGTTAAAATCAAGCAGGTACGAAAATTTAAATATCTGGGAAGTGTTCTAACTGAAGACGGAAAGTGCGACACAGAGATCCAAAGTCGAATTGGCATGGAGAAAGATGCGTTCCAAAAGCTGAGTAAAATATTAAGACACAGGAAAATTTCACTAGAAACAAAGAAGAGAGTACTGGATTGCTATGTGATGTCAGTTCTTCAATATGGCCGTGAATGTTGGACATTATGAACAATGATGAAGGAAAAACTTGAAGTAGCTGAAATGTGGTTCTATAGAAGGATGCTGAGGATATCGTGGACCGAGCATGTGAGCAATGATGAGGTTTTGGAAATGATGGAAACGAAAAGGAAATTATTATTGAGCATCAGGAAGAGACAAATGAAGTTCCTGGGACATGCAATGAGGAAGGAGGGCTTGGAGAACCTGATACTAACAGGCCTGATATAGAGAAAAAGAGATAGAGGAAAACAGCGGATAGCATATTTAAAGGGCCTGAGCAGGTGGATGTCAGAACGGGGTCTGAGAGACGTTACAAGAGAAAGTGTGCTAAGAGCCACCAGGGATAGGGAGAAGTGGAAGGCCATGATGGGCTACGTCCTGAAAGGACAAGGTACATAGAAGAAGAAGGTTTATCAAATTTTGATAACACTCTTTTTTTTTTTCGTAGAAAACCAACTATATTGGCAGCCGTAGACAAGAAATTGAAAATGTATGTGCAGTAATCCTACTGAACACTTTGGCCAACTTTACCCAAGCAGTAGTTCGCCATACTAATAAGCGTCTGGAAGCTAAAAGCCACCATTTTGAGCATCTCTTGCAACTGTCGAGTCCACAGGTAACTTCTATTCATTCGTGATGTCTGAATAAATTTAGTATTATTTAGTAATATCTATACACGTTTTTTCTTACCTGAAGTGTGTATACATTTTTGGTGGACTCTCTCTCTCTCTCTCTCTCTCTCTCTCTCTCTCTCTCTATATATATATATATATATATATATATATATATATATATATATTACGTAAGTATTATATGGGACAGTGAATTAAAATAATGTAAAATTTTCTACTAACTTTTACACCGTGATTTCAAATGAAGACCCAGAAGAAGAGTATCGGTTATAAATATATACTTATTTTTCATGACTGAAAAGAGTTGGATGATATATCCAGTCAACATCATGGTGTTTACAGTGATCACTGGTGACGGTGATGTTATGCTCCATTCATTTTTCAAGGCTTCATACTCTACACGGAAGCCTACATCAAGTGCCTTGAAGAGGTAGTGCAATGTGGCTACACAAAAAGATAAACAAAAAAGAGTGCTAGATTCATAAAACGGCCCTAAAATCATATATATATATATATATATATATATATATATCAGTTTTAAAATATTTGTCTTATTTTGGACAAATATTTTTTAAACTGATCAATAAACACTTTCCAAAAAGCTCAGTATTAAACAAACTTTTCAATAGAAATACAATCAATCTAAAATAGTGCGTGTATCCTTACACTCGGTCTACTTTGTCAAAAAGTCCATGAACAAGATTAACGGTATCCAGAGAAAACGGGACTCCATTAGCACTAAAACCAAAATTGCAAAGAAACTAACAACACCCATACTAAGACAAGTGAAAGTGGATTCCAGGACTTTCAGAACAGCCGTGCATAAAGACCTAAGTCTTAAACCTTACATCATGATGCCAAAGGACCTCCTCATGCAGTCCATGAGAATTCTCAGAAAATCAAAGAACCACAAGTTCACTTGTGAAGAAAATCTTAAAGAGAACGGATCGGAAAGTGTTGTTCCCATTATTCTACAAAAAAAAAAAAAAAAAAATGAGTACATATGCCTACGGTAATATTTTGAGATACCACATTTTGGCATAGTTCGAGGTCAACTACTCAGAGGTTAACTATATTTAAACCAAGACTGGGGCTCTCAATCATACAGCCAAGAAGATACAAAAGTTTCCCGATGCTAACTTTACTGATTTCTAGCCAGAGAAATCATGGCTGTCCGCCAACCTGGACCTGAATCCAATAAAGTACGTCGTATGGTGTGTTTTGAAGTAAACCATCAAGTTCTCCCACCTTAACATCAATACTCAAGGAGGTGTGGACAAGACGTCCAATGATTTAATGATATGCAGGTTTTCGAGGTCATATTGAAGATATAAATGGAAATAATTGATGTTGAATTAATTATTCGTCTTATTATTATCTGTAAGTATTATATGATTTTCTTTTAATAGACCGATTTATGTATAATAAGCGAGTTATAAGGGATTTTGCTCGATTTGCTTCTCCATACCGTATATGAATCTATTTTAGTTTTACGGATGTGCTGGTGGTGTAATAGATAGAGGCTCAGAAGAAATCGAAAAACCGAGTTCGAATCCCAGTTGGGTTTGTTGCATTCACTTACGCACAAATACACTATTTAAATGTATGAATCTATCTCTTCTTCAACTATGGATTAAATAGTAGAACGTGCATCTGGAAAGTCATTGTTAATCGAAAAAAGTTGTTAATGCAAAATTAATTCTAAAATGAACAAATAAGAATTCTTAGAATTACAAAATATGATTCGGTTTGAAATAACCAACAAAGGGTTGATAAACCGTAAAAATAAATAAATAAATCTTGGAATTAAAAAAATAATGTAAAAATTGCCATTTCATTTCGTAACTTATATCTAGTCTTGCAAAACGTTCAAACAAATTACAGACTAAACTAAAATTTGTAAATATCTATGGGATTCATGGGAGAGTGGCTCCATAGATACTTTACCCCATTAAAATAACGAAAGAATAATGCTATGAAGCATTATTAGCAAAATTGGGAATAATACGGATATATTAACTCCGTGAGACATGCTGTAAAAAATAAGAAAAGGCAAAAACTACATTCAGTGTTTCAGTAAATGCCAAAATAATCAAGCTGCCACTAACGATTCGCTGTATGTTGACTGCCAGTCCCCGAGACTTTGGGAAACGAATTCCTTTTTCAAGTCGAAGTGGTGCAGTGGATGTCGACTTGGAACGAGAATTCGGGGAACCGAGTTCGGATTTCAGCTGAATTCCTTGCATTCACTTACGCGCAAATACCCTAGGGAAAGGTATTAATCCGTCTCTTCTCTCCAGTTATGGGCTAAATAACAGAACTGATTGGATTCTATAGCCTTTGTCGGCAACCAGTCTACCGCAGAAAGTAATGACAGCCTACTGCGGGATAATCTTCTACCCAGTCAGCTATGTCTCTTTCGAGACATGATCGCCCAAGCGTGTATCACGTATGGCATTCGACTGACTGATGCATCATCCCGTTTTTTTTTACAGATAAAAAAAGTATTCTTTTGCTAACTAGAGACTTCTGATTGGCTAAACATTACACCACGTCGAGATGCCCAAAGGTGATTTTCCAAACACCGATTAGATCTGGTATGAGGCTGAAAATATGAGATACCCAGTGAGGATCAAACTCACTACTCAGTTGGAATAGATTCTATCGAGACAAGATTGCTAGCCATTACACCACGATGAGTAGAGCTTTTAAGAAGAGGGTCAGATTGAGAACTTCCTTCTACATATTTTATTTCATAATACATACATACACCGTTGTACAAATTAATTGAAACAAAACGAATAATATTTTTCTAGGATCTTTTACACTTTCCCTGATCACGTATACGTCGTCTCTTGGCGTTGTTTTTCTCTTCCGACAGCATTTTACTTTATGTTTTAGACTGATGGATCCACTTTGTTTCTTCGCTTAAGGATAAATGAGGATTACAACTAAAGAAGTAAACATGGTAACGGTAATTCCCTCAAATACTGCAAAACCTCGATTTAAAGAAATAATTCGGACAAAAAGGCGATAAACTTCTCATTTCGTAAATAAGAAGCAAGTTTTACAGATTAATAAACAAAATGAACTTTGTTTTGTTTAATCTAAGACAATCAGCAGGCAAAATGATCCCTGTCACGTAAAATTACATAAAGTATCCAATAAAACAATCGTAGTGCGTTGTGGTGCAGGCGGATGTGCGTTGTGGTGCATTGGATATCGGCTCGGAACGAGAAATCGGGGAGCTTTCTGCGGTAGACTGGTTGCCGACCAAGGCTATAGAACCCAATCTGTCCTATTATTTAATCCATAACTGGAGGGAAGAGACGGATTAATACCTTTCCCAAGGGTATTTGCGCGTAAGTGAATGCAAGGAATTCAACTGGAATTCGAGCTCGGTTCCCCGATTTCTCGTTCCGAGCCGATATCCACTGTGCCACAACGCGCATTACTGGCCATGCTTGTTAATAAAACATGAAAAATTGTAAGAAAATCATCTTTTGATCTTCAGAAATCCATGAAATGCGCGAGGTGTCGTTGAATGTTAGATCCAATTCAACAAATTTTAGACAGAGATAATCCATATATTAATGATTCTTTCAAGCATTTATCAGGCAAGACAATAAAGCCACTAAGACACATGGGTTTACTGAGTGTGAAAGAATAAAAGTTCATTACAGTTCATGCGATCCACGAATAGTTTCTTAAATTTGATATTCTTTAAATCAAGGGACCTTAAACCGAGGTTTTATGGTAAGATCATTTTATTTATTTATTTATTATTTACTAAATATGTGTGGTGCACCCAGTGAGGATCGATCTCACCACTCAGTATTATTGATCAACAAGACACGGTTACTCATCATTATCTCACAACGAGTCACCACATATATTCCTTTTTGTTTTTTAACCAAAATATCATTTTTGAGAAGAATCTAGGTTGTAAGAAAATTACTTGCGGTTTCTAGATAATCATATTTATTTAGAATCCGCGAGAACTTCTCTGTAAACCAGATTAAGAAAGTGATATATTTTGAGAAGGTGTGTGCGACAAACATAGATCTTTGATTCCGAAAAAAAAACAAAACAAAACGGAATGTCAAAGAACGGTTATTCCATTCACACCGCTATTACTTTAACTATCTTTACTCCCTCGACAATGTTTACTATTTTAAAAACCGTTGATTGGAATTGTAATAAAACCTAATCATATAATGAAAGTGAATTTATGTATTTTATTTGTTCGTAAGAATTTACGAGAAAAATATAGGTACCGCCACGCAATTGCCGAAAAAACAGTTTATCATAAAAATGTGTATGCTATTATTAAGAGGAAAGATCAATTTTTTAAAATTCTTTCTAGCACGTTCGAAATTTGAGTTTAATTTTTTTTTATTTTCCGTCAGCGATTCACGCCATGTTTACGTAATATGACTATTAAGGAAAACGTAATATTATGCAAGTCGTTTTTTTTTGTTTTGTTTTTTTTGCCTTGAAAGACACTTCAACTTGAAAATCAACTAATCGTCTGATTTTAATGAAACTTTCAGGACTTATTCACAAAGAAATGAAACTATTTATGCAATTGTGTGTGTGTGTGTGTGTGTGTGTGTGTGTGTGTGTGTGTGTGTGTGTGTGTGTGTGTTTCTTTTTCACATTTATTTCAAAATAAAGTCGGCAAACCAGCGTGCATCTGTTTATTTTTTTACGGTCATGTGACACAATTTTCCAGCCATACAGATTACGTTTTACAATGACACACCAACATAGCATCTTCGTCTTTCATGTACTTTCCAAACCTCTGCGATATTTGATTATAAAAAGTTCTAATATATTGTCGTGATTTTTATAAATACATGTTGTGTTGTGTATATTTAAATTTATTTAATAATGTTGTTATAATGTACTATGCATTTTTTTATTATTTTTCACAGACAAAATCGTTGGAATATAATTTGTCATTGATTTTTTATAAAAGCAAATTTATATAAGAATATGTAATGAAAACAAATACCGAAATTTCTATTTAGAAATGTAAAAACAGGAAAACGGTCCTAGCTTGTCTAATTTTAATGAAAATTGGCATGATCCTTGGTTCAAGGTACAATATTCTCCTGAATTTGTTGGGATATAATGTATGGTTAAAACTGTTTCTTGGAAACACATACATACATACATACATACATACATACATACATACATACATACATACATACATGCAAGATTACAGTTTAACATTATATAGATTGTATGAAATCTCAACAATCGCTGGCAATTCGGAAATGCGGAAATAAGGTTGTCAAGCGCTTCTTTAAAGAGAGAAAAAAGGGCATCCTCTGCTTAATAAGAAAAGAAAACATTGTATATCAAGTTTGCTACAATCTTTCAAAAGCATATATCTTTCTTTTCTTTTTACTTATTTTAGAATATATGTTTATATTTATGAATATTTACATTCAGACTATTGTGATCATTGTTATTGTCATCACAATATTTCAGCCGTTGTGTTCTTCGGCCTTCGTCAAGTGCATATTGATCCGAGTAACCTACAGGGAATTCTGAACTCGGAACACTTTGTTTAATCTACGGAGATAGATTGTTCTCGTTCCACTATATATGTCTGATGATATATTTTCTATTTCTTCTTTTTTTCAATATTACTCAGTTACTGTTCGATCTGTTTCCACTGTAACCATATATAGGCTGTCCGACTAAGGGACTGAACTCGCAAATACTGTCAACAAATTCACGAACCAACGCTTTAATCCACTAAGCTATTGTCTAGTAGGTTACCCGGATAAATATATAAATGATGATGGCAAGAGAGCACAACGGCCGAATCTTTGTGATAACAACAACAAAGTTGTTTAGAACAGAGAGAGAGAGGAAGAGACAGAGAAAGAGACGGAGGAAGAACAAGGAAGGGAGATTGAGATGGAGGGGAAGAGAAGAAGAAAGGGAAGGAAAGAGAGAATAGGGAAATAGAAGAGATAGAGGAAGAGCGGGAGGGAAGGAAGGAGAAAGAGTGAGGGAGTGCGAGAGAAAAGGAAGAGTATGAGGATTCAGTAGTTTGGTTGTTAGAACAAGACTATCTGCACAGGATTTGATTATACGGGTGAAAGCATGTACAGAACCGACTAAACCTTTGGAAGAGCCGAATACAGAGAAACAGTCAATCAGTTAAGTGTGACACACGCTTAGGCGATCATGTCTCGAAAGGGACATGACTAAGTGGGTAGAAGATTATCCCGTAGTAGGTTGTCATTACTTTCTGCGGTAGACTGATTGCCAGCCAAGGCTATAGAAACCAATCTGCCCTGTTATTTAATCCATAACTGGAGGAAAGAGACGGATAAATACCTTTCCCAAGGATATTTGCGTGTAAGTGAATGCAAGGAATTCAACAGGAATTCGAACTCGGCTCCCCAATATACAGTGAATAATGTCATCAAAAGATTCACCTTGGTTTCTCCTATGCTATAGGGCCTAGTATGTTCTCTCCTGGAGAAGAGATGAATTCTTATCTTTCCCAGGATATTAGCAAGTAAGGGAATATCATGAACTTTACTGGAATTCGACGTTCTCGGCTGACATGAAGTGGAAAGACTATATTGAATCCATTGCTTGGTTCACTGCATCGCGTTAGACAATTTTTCTCTCCATATTCTATCATACATATCTATAAGTTTACCATTCGTCTATGCTTTGAATACTGGTCCGATGCTCATGCTATTTACCTTGAGCTCCTTGATAAAATCCCCACCCAAAAAATCAGCAATATTATTGGTCCTGATCTGGTGTCTCGGCTTCAGTCACTTTCCCACAACCGTAAGGTTTTTCTTCCTTGCGCTTTTTCTATAAATATTTTCGTGGTAATTGTTCGGGTGAGCTTTACGCTATGGTACATATAGTTTTGAATTTAAGCGCAGTGCAAAACTGGTGTTGAGATCTCATTAAATTACAGTTGAGTTGGTTAGATATATCCGTAAATTCTATGCTAACAGTTTCTTTTCTCGCACTTATCGCTCGTGGAACTCCCATCCAGCTTTCCAGCAAATGTTTATCATCACAAATTTAAATGCATTGTTAATCTCTATCTACTGCCCTCCTGATTAATTTCATTTTGTAGTAATGCCTTAGTAATGTCTGTTTTTTCCATACCCGGTAACCCCTTGTGTTTTAGTGACTTTATTGCTTTGGTTAGGGTGAACTATATATATATATATATTACACTTCAGTAATTAATTGAGTTGTGACTGACATGTGTATACACCGTATATATATATAACACACTAAAATTTCCTCGTTCTGTGCGCTGATGGTTTAATGAGTAGGCATTCCAGTAGACACCAAATCGGTCGAGTTACGATCCCGGCTAGAAGCATGTGGTTGTCTAGCCACACCGATAAGCTGTGATGCAGCGAAACAGGCTTGTATGTGGATGGCTAATATATATGTATTCATTTTGTCTTTTTACAAATATACTCTGAGATTACACACACACACACACACACACACACACACACACACACACACACACACACACACACACATATATATATTACGGAAATTAACAAAGATTAACGAAATGGTTTTTAAACAACCGACAATTTGAAATGATTTGTTTGAACATTATTTTTGATCGATACTCGTATTTAAGTAGACATTCTGTTTATAATCAAACAGTATTATATATTTATTTCTACCGGCCTGATTATTTACGATAAATTTTTGTTACACACATTTTCGTAACAAAAATTTATCTTAAATAATCAGGCCGGTAGAAGTAAATATATAATACTGTTTGATTATAAACAGAATGTCTACTTAAATACGAGTATCGATCAAAAATAATGTTCAAACAAATCATATATATATATATCGTTAAATATGATAGACAAGGAAAATTTAATTGACTTTTTATTTAGCTTGATTTTATTGAGTCATTTTAATTAATCACTTTTAAGCATACTTTACAAATCTGAAATTTTATCATAGTGAAGATTTTGGACAGCTAACAGATCAGAGAAAAACTTAGAAGAGAGAAGACCAGATCGGGAGAAGACGAGAGAGACCTTCTGACCATGTCCTTGTGCCGGCCTAGAAGAGAGAGAAACATTAGATATCGAAAGAGCAGATCAGAAGATCGCACAAGACCAAAAGAACTTTGAGAGAAGAGATCGGGAGAAGGCAAGAGACAGAGAGACCTTCCGACCAAGACATTGTGCTGGCTCTGGGACCAGAACTTAGAAGTTTCTGCTAACACAAGTTGCAGACTCGGAAAGAGGTCACAGTGTACAACAATTAATTATATACCAAATCATTCTAATATTTTTAACCAGATTTAATTCTTTATTTCAAAGGATTCTTGTGTGTGTGTGTGTGTGTGTGTGTGTGTGTGTGTGTGTGTGTGTGTGTGTGTGTGTGTGTGTGTGTGTGTGACTCACAGCTGACGGACCAGTTTTTTCTCCATCAGCCATCTTCTCATCCTCTGAGATCAAAAACTCAACATGGTCGTGAAATGACAAACGCCAGCTAAGTTGGGAGGAACCGATCCACCATTAAGATACCAGATGCAGAACGGGCAACGCGTTAACGAGAGAGGATTCAGCTAAATAGTAATCACGGTGGCCTGAAGGAACTTGACGACCAACACGGGTCAGAGAGCTACATTATTGGTTACTGTTGACGAGGACCGACTCAGGGAGTTATATTTTAATAATTCATTTGATATCTAAAACTTAAAATTTACTAATTTAAATTTAGTAAAAATTAAATTTGCTAAATTTAAAATCAATTTGATAGAAAATGGTTACTCATCGCATACCATATTTTACTTTTCAAAAATATGCGCGTTAACTCCGTCAAAAATATGGTATTTTGATGAAATATGAGTATCCTCTAAAAATAATGTCCTAAGTGATAAGCTTTATTCTTAGTGGGTACTCATATTTAAGTAGACGCTTCGCTTATTTATTAAGCAGTATATTTATTTATCTTCGTCTATCTGTTTAAATATTCGAGATGTCTTATTAAAGAAAAATATGTGCTTCCGGTAGGATACGAACCTGCGTTCCCCCGAGCAGAGGGAATGGTCGTTAGAACCGATTCGGTCGCGAAGCTTTGTCAATCAAGCAAGGCTGGATAATTTAGAAAATATTTGATGAATAAAAATTTTACCTGTAGACTCCCTGTGTGGGGCTACAAACGCGCTAGCTGGAGCGTCTATAGTTTCAGTCGCAAGTAGGTATTTACGGGATGGAGCTGCTAGCCCTACACCCAGCCGGTTTTGAATTAAGAGTTGCCCTTCTGCCAAACTGTTACCAACCAAGGCTATAGAGCAGAGTCTATCATGCCATTTAAAACAAAACAGGAAAGAGAAAAGATGAATTCACGGTTTTCCTAAGAACGTTTGTGCGAAAATGAACGCCATGGTGTCGGCTGGAATTTGAATTTGAACCGCTATGCTACGCGTACATCTATCTTGTTCTTTTTCAATGCACTTAATTTTGTGGTGTTGATCTGTCCTATATACATTTATATAGTTATATACTCAGCTAGAATCAGTTTAGGCACAAGGCCAAAAGTTACGGGTCCTCTAATGAAGGCTGAATTCACCACTCAGAAATAATGATCCACGACACTAATATGCTGGTCATTACCCCATGGTGAGGCGCCTCATTGCTATTTATGTAGACACTGACTTGTTTGAAATAGAGTATTTTTGACACTTCATTCCCGCCTTCAATCCTTTGCATTGGTCAAATATTTATAACTATTGACAGTTACGAGATGTTCAGTGTTGGGTGTCATATTCTTTTCTTTCTTGACTTTGCCTATTATTTACTTCTGAGTGATATCGCCATTAACCAGTTCAATTCCAAATACGATGGTTGACAGAAAAAAAACAAAAAACAAAAAAAAAACACACGTGCTATTAAAATCCTTCCATTTCAACAAAGCATATTCAGGAAATTGTGTTCATTAAATGCGTAATGTATAAAACAAACTATTATTACATTACGAATACCTTACAGGCTCACTTTAACCACAGTAGAAAATACTATATATCTAAATTTATTTATAAATGTAACTTTGTCTGTGTGTGTGTGTGTGTGTCCGTTACCTATAGACTCCGAAACGGCTGAACCGATTTTCTTGAAAATTTACTCAGTTGTGCTATAAGCGTCTGCGAGTATTCTTAGCTAGGTTTTGTGTCGAGGTACCCCAGATAAATATCGAAAATCGATAATCGAAAAAATCGGGTTATAGAAGGAGTGGTCCGATTTTAATCAAATTTGATACACTCATAGGCAAAGACATAAGAAACGATATCCAGAAGTTTCAAGGTTGCAGTTCTTACAATAGTGCAGAAAATCGATATTATATATGTATAAAAGGCAAGATGTTTGTGTGTGTGTCTGTTTATCTGTCTGTATGTCCTTTGTACAAATCCACAATTTTTATCCGATTCTCACCAAACTTCACACAAATATTCTTTAGGCTGAGTCTGAGCTCCAGGACCATAGATTAGTTTTAAAGCTTTCATTAAACCCGAGCAACGCCGGGCTATACTGCTAGTAAAAACTAAAGCAAGCTAGCAGTACAGAAGAACATCAAACTGATTTATATTAGGGGTTTATTCAGATATATTTTATTTGATGAATTAGATGGTATCGACGAATGCGATAGATGCGATTTTACGATAATTCCTTTCATTGTATTTCTACTACTACTAATAATAATGATAATAATAATAATAATAATAATAATAATAATAATAATAATAATGCCTGAAGCATGCTATCAACACATTGCAAAACATTACAAGTTTTTGCAATTTTTCCACGTTATTGCCGCTAAACCCACATTAAACCTCGACCATGTTTTACATTTAGTAGCGATGTGGGCGCACTGCTAAATACGAGGGTACCTGTAAAAATTATCCGCACTTTAGCCATAACATATCTTTATGTTTATAACACTGTCTTTCGTTCATGTGTGCTTGTAGTCATAACTATTGTGGTCATGGGATCGAACTTTGAGCCTGATCGCGCCAGTTTTCTTGCTGTTCTTTGTACCTTCTTGATACCCACTGCAAGCGGAGCGGTCATGTTTACACTGTGACAGCAGCAAGAAAACTGGCGCTATCAAGCTCAAACTTCGATCACGTGAATACAATTTTGCCAACTATAAGCGTGCATTAACAAACTTAAATATTTATGGCGAAAGTGCTGATATTTTATGACTCACCTCGTATCTAAACGAGTATAATATATCTAAAAACTAGACCTGTTGCATCTACACATGAGGCATAAAGTTATGAAAACATTCACTAGTTGTCGTATCACGAAATACATGAATTTCTTTTGTTTGTGTCAAGAATGCCGCCATTTTGCAAAACGAAAAGTGAACAATTCTAAGACGAGTTGTCTCGTCCATTGAGAGCGAAAGGGTTAAATATCTAATGTTGATTATTGCGAATCCGTTGGAGTCAGTTTCGATTTATTTTCTAGTGAAAATATCACGTTATATTTGATTTTGCTTCATTTTCGTCAACATCATTTCCCTTACCTCCATATTGTCTTTTATAATTCACTCAGATTCATAGCCCGGGAATTTTTAAATTAATACTAGCAGGAAACTCGTGGTGTCATCTCCCCAGGCAGTACCTCTTCTTAGAGAGAGGCCTGGGGGTCATTATCTGGCGCCTGAGAGGAAGTACCAAAGAAACTTGAGCAATTTTTGAACAGCTTCCGAAATCTCACACAAAATTCAACCATGTGTCACCTTGTGTATGACGTGGACATACGGATAATGCACCGATAATGTCAGCTTATAATACAAGTAAAAGAACGTGGAAACAACTAGGCGTGTTAAGAAAGGGTGAAAATCGATTCTACTCATTTGTTTAACACAAGAATTATTTTGACATCATGAAAATGATACAAAGATTTCTATGCTTAGTGAGCTAGTTTCGCAGACCATAACAATCTGTGTGTTCGAGCCTCGTTGGGTGCCTCATACTAAATATAGATTGGTAAATCGCATAAATAAACTAACGTTTATAACCTTTTATAATTCTTCTTGTTTCTCCCTTAGTTAACACGACCGTTACGCCCCGCCAATACCTCATAAATAAAAGACTATTCTGTTTTGAAAGATGGAAAAATATATATTAGAGACGCTACTTTCAGCGAGAAGAAAAAGAAAGAAAGAAAGAAAGATAGAAGTGTTTAACGTCTGTTCCAGTAAAATTATAAAGTCAATTTCAGTTGTTTTTTTTTTCATTTGTACCCACTTCTTAAAATAACGACCAGCATTCATGTTTATGATTTTTTTTTTTTAATCATATCACCCCAAGCAAGGCGGTAACGCCACTGATGCGCAGGGGGCTACGTAAGGGTAAAAAGAATGGAAAAGAGAAAGCCGGAAACCACATCCTAAACAGGAAACAAGGGATGAGCCTCTTCACCTGTTCAATAGATGTGGGTGGAGTGTGAACCGGGCGATAGTTTAGTCTATCTACTCCAATTGAAAAAAAAATAAAAAAGGAAAAGAGTGAAAAGATTGGAAAAGAGAAAGATTGTTATTGCAGTATTTTGCTAAATTTGTTTTGCTCAAATATTTAACGATGCGATCGAGGAATTTCTCCAGATATTTTATTGTCGTAGAACTCGCCTTTTAATCATTATCCCAAATATTAAGATTGATAAGAAAATAAAAATGAGAAAACTGTGAAATTTTCATGGGTATTTTCGTGAAGAATTAACAGTAATAAATATCTCTTCTTTCATGGACTGTTTTCATCGAGACGATGGCGATCATGGCTCCCACAACCTCCTAGTCATTGTTCACGTGTATTCTTAGTTAATTATAGTCTTTCTCTTCCATAAACATTTAAAGGGGCGTGAGTAAAAAAGGCAAATGGATAAGCGACCAGTGTTAATGCTGTCGGATGAGAGCATGAATTTAGCTCTTCGTCTCCGCTCCCCATCTATGGATCAAATTAGCAGAGCTCTCTAACCATTGGGTGGCTGCTCTTTTTTTCTTTTCTTTTTTTTAATCATATCACCCCGAGCAAGACGGTAACGCCACTGATGTGCAGGGGGCTACGTAAGAGTGAAAAGATTGGAAAAGAGAAAGCCGGAAACCACATCCTAAACAGGGAACAAGGGATGAGCCTCTTCACGTGTTCAATAGACGTGGGTGGAGTGTGGACCGGGCGATAGCTCTTATTGCAGAAACATGAATCTAAATTTAAAACTGTGGAAAAGACAATGGAAAACCACACAATTATCTTTCCCAAGAAGTTATGACAATATTGACAAATAATAAAAGAAAGGAACCTGTGGAGAGCCATGAACACCAAATTCTTGAATCAAAAAGAAAATAGTAGTTTCTCGAAAATCTGTTGCTATGACTGCCCAACCCCGATTACATCACCATCATCATTATCAATTATCATCCTGGTAATTAGCATTCATCATCATCATTATCAATTATCATTTATCAACATCATCATCAAATTACTCCTTATCCCCAACGAGAAAATGTGACGTACAGAATAGAGACGTGTAACGGAATGAGAAAAAAAAAAGAAGTTATGTACAAGAGAACCTTTCTTTTCTTTTCCGGGTTTTTTTTTTTTGGTGGGGGGGGGGGAGAATTCGATTTTTTATTTATTTACTTATATATATATATATATATATATAAATTATATTTTAGAACATGTACAAATTTTTTATATATCCACTACAAAAATCGTACATTTGTTTCGATATTAAAACCTCTTACTGTTTTAAATTAATGTTTTGGACGTTGTAAAAAAAATTTTTTTCTTCGTTCCTTATTCACTCGGATATATATATATATATATATATATATATATATATATATATATATATATATATATATTATTATTATTATTATTATTATTATTATTATTATTATTTATTTTTTACCCAAAATGGAAAAGGTCAGGTTTGACTTGATCTCCGGAAAGCTGGTTATCTTGACATGAGCCAGCTCGACAATACGGGTAAACCAGCAGTCTGTCTCGTTTTCTTTGTTTTGAAAATGAATCTCTCTGCACTTGCCCCTCACTCACTCTCTCTCTCTCTCTCTTTCTCTTACTTCTCCTTTTATTCCTCTTCCCGCTCCTTCTACTCCGCCTCTCCTATTCTCCTTGTAATCATCATCATTTTATTTCGATTTTCTTACTCTGCTATTGCAGTTATTTTAATCTCTGTGTCGCCGTAGAAGTAGTTTAATAATAAACTTACTTCTTTCACTAGTATTAGCAGTGCTAATAGTACATTTTTAAATCCTTTGTTTATATTTATTTTCATAACAGTATCTGTTTACTCCTGCTGGAGATCAAATGTCAGAAATTATCTTGATAAACAACCTACCCCACCCAGCCCATTGTTATTATTATTAACACTAATTTTGATATTTATTTTCTTACTGGGCACGATATGTGCCGACTGAACAAAAATACACATATACAAAATTGAAGGCATAGATTCTTCATTTAGTGCTCTATTCTTTTTTGCCTTGAGCCAAATGAAGTTGATGGCAATATTCTGTGAAAAAATGGAAGCTATTTTCCTATCCGCGCGATGTTATGTTTGACACAAGGTTCTGACGCGTAGCTGTTTACACATACACACAAATTTCTTTGTTCCCTCGACACTTGTTTATTGAAGACTACCCAGGTACCAGGGGCACCTCGACGTGGTGTAATGGTCAGTAAGTCTGTCTCGCTAAAATCTATTACAATTGAGTAATGAATTCGATCCTCACTGGGTACCCACATACTTTCGGCCACGTGCCACATCTAATCGGTGCTTACCCAGGCATCAAAGACTGACCCTGACTCTCCTACTTAAAGTTCAATAGGGAAGCTGCTTTTTTTTACATTCAACTAATGCTTACTCAGTTCAAAGCCCAAGAGACACTCAGGATAGAGAGTTGATGAAGGAAGTATATAGTATGGACGTAACAAGAAGTGAAGATTACGAGCATAAGGAGAATAGATAACGATTGATTCTCGACTAGATAAGGTTGTCTTCGGGGAAGTATCCACACGGTAGTCTATTTCACAAAATAGCGAATCTTGCGAAAAAAAAAATTAGTGGAACTGCCTTCTTACAAATTGAATACGAAGAGGATGGGTATAGGGCTCAACCCTGAGGACGTAGCATGCATTGCCCTAGCTGCAAAGGTCTGAACTGATAGAACTACAGAATAGAACTCGTCAGAACATTTACCATGGAAATAGGAATAGAGTAGGGATAGGCTTCCGACATTGCGTCTGTGAGGAAAGGAGCTGTATAGTGGAAAATAAATCATCAGTCATAAGACCACGGAAACGCTTGGGGCTATGTCAAGGCTGGAAAATAAGAACTGAATAATTCCATCCGAGATGTGACAGTAAAAGCATATGACAGTAACAGCCCTGTCCTACCCAACAACAAATCTATTTAAAATTTTGTATTTACGATGCTGAATTTAGTACGACACAAGGCCAAATAGGAAGACATAGAAGACTGTGTTGCGCCAGTTTTCCAAGTAAGAGGTGTCTGTTCGATTTGGTAATTTTTTTTTAGTTAAAGACTATTAGGGATGTCATATAGATTATCACGACAATCCCTTTACGAAGAGAAAAGTCGAGGTTCAACCCCGAGGACGTAGCATGCATTGCCCTAGCTGGAAAGGTCTGAACTGGTGGAATTACAGAATGAAACTCGTCAGAACATTTAACATGGAAGTAGCAATAGAGTAGAGATAGGCTTGCGATATTGCGTCTATGAGGAAAGGAGCTGTATAGTGGGAAATAAATCATCAGTCATAAGACCATGGAGAGGGTTTTGAACTCTGTCAAGTCTGCAACGTAAGGACTGAGCAATTCCAGCCAAGATGTTGTAGAAAAATTCTATAACAGTAGCAGAACTGTCCTACCCAACAACAAAAATATATTAAAAATTTGGTATTTACGAAGCTGAATTTAGTACAAGACAAGGCCAAATAGGAAGAAATGGAAGACTGTGTTGCGTTAGTTTTCCAAGTAACGAGTGTCTGTTCGTCTCGATAATTTACTTAGCTAAAGACAGTTAGGGGTGGCATGTAGATTATCACGACAATCTCAAATTATGTTTACTATATCTCTTCCTCGATTACCGAAAAAACAAATCGAGATATTTATTTCCCTCATTATTTAAATAGTCGTAATATCATTTGTCAGTTGATAATATGATTAATTTGTTTGAATATCCAATGCTTAAAGTGGATCATCATGGTAGCAGTTATGTTTCTCTTATATTCTCCATTTGATGAAAGACTCCATTAAGCAAGTGTCAGTAAAAAATGTAATGACCCCTTCTTTGCGATATTGCTTTTGCTAGAATATCTCGGAAAAATAAAACAAAATATGATTATCAAACCTATTCTAGCGACTTGCGTTAAATTGAGCGTTTGCCGGATGTGCGGCTGATGTAATTGATAGCGGAATGAGAAATCTGAGAGCCGTTTTCAAATTCCAGTGGAGTTCGTTGCATTCATTTACGCGTAAATACCGTTGGGAAAGATATGAATCCATCTTTTCTTTCCGCCAGCTATGGGTTAAATAGCAAGACAAACTTAATTCTATACTGTTGTTGGCAAACAGTCTGGAGATAGTGACTCGATAAAAACGCCTGTCTATCAGAAGCCTGGGCCACCCGTGGGAATGCGTGTTTAAATTATGCACGCTCGATTACGAATTTGAAATTGTATGAGCATATTATATTTTATTATGAACTTAAATGACTAATGGAACCGTATTAATTATATATATATATATTCCATTTTTAAACGAGTTATTTCGCTATCCAGGTTTCTACCATGAGTGGTGTCTTCAGGCAATTTTTAATAACTGATTTTACATTTCACTGTTTTTCTTTTTAAGAACGCTCTTCTAACGGTGTTTTATTTGAACGTTCACATGGCAGGAGATTTTTGAACGCGCATTATGACGAATTACGACGTTTTCATCCATGGTTGTAAATGGAGGAATTACTGCAAACAATGTTGAAATAGGATCCTATAAACTTCAAAACCTTATAGGTGACTATCAACCCGGCTACCTTTATGGAAATGTAAAAATCCATCATTTCTCAAACACCCACACCAATATATAACCTTTCCAAAACACTTAACAAACTAATTACTCCCTACCTTCCTAGTAAATATAGTATTAATTCCACAGATGAATTTTTACAGATTCTCCATTCCGTAAAACCTAAGAATCAAATAATTGCATCTTTGGATGTCCAAAACTTATTCACTAATGTTCCAGTCCATGAAACGATTGACATCATTATCCGTGATGTATACAATCATGCTACTCTCCCATCAATCAATATTAAAACCACTATATTAAAAAAAAACTATTATTAGAATGCACCACACAAGTACACTTTCACTATCCCTTAGATAATACTTATACTCAAATAGACGGTATTGCGATGGGATCTCCTTTAGGTCCTCTCTTTTCTAATTATTATATGGCAAATTTAGGAAATAAAATAATTAATGACAACAATAAACCCTCTATATATGTAAGATACATAGATGACATCTTCATTTTAGCTAAGAATATGGATCAAATTACACAACTTGAAAACAAATTTGAAAGTCACTCCGTCCTCAAATTTACATTAGAACTTAATATTAATAACAAAATCCCATTCTTTGATGTATTCATTGATTCTAGCACACATAGATTTACTACTTCTCTATATAGGAAACCAACTAGCATAAACTCGTGTCCTCTTAATTATAATAGTGAATGCCCCTATCGATATAAGTTAGATGTTATAAAAAAAAAGACTTAATTCAACGCACACAAATGATATCTTCTTCCAAATCCATATTTTATAAAGAATTACACAACATTAAGCAAACACTTGTCAATAATGGATTTCCTACCTCCGTTATTGATCAACAAATTAAAATGTATCTCAACAAGCTTAACAATAGCTCTAACAATATTGATAATATTAACAATAATGGTGTACATCATAACAAACATAACACTATTAACTTATACTATTGCAACCAAATACATAATAATACAAACAAGATGAAAAAACTCTCAAAAACATAATACGTAAAAATGTTAAACCAGTGGATAGTAATAATCAAATTAAACTCATCATACATTATAAAAAAATCAAAACAATTGACCTCATAGTCTCTAATAACCCTACAAGCACTAAACTAAATTCTCTACAAAAAACCAATGTAGTGTATCAATTTACATGCCCGTTCAGAGATAGTATCTCTGGTACTAATAATGAACCCACTACATATACTGGTTTTACTACAACCACGCTCTCCCGTAGACTTACCTTTCTGATCAGAGTACAATTAAACAACATTTCTCAGAAAAACATAACCATGTAGGTAATATCAAACAAATTTTAGTCAACAATACAGTAATCCTCACTCATACACACAGTAAAAAGAACCTTCAGATATTGGAGGCCATCTACATTAGATCCAAACAACACACACTTAATAAAATCACGTTTAAATCTGGTCATAACACATTTCATTGCATTTGAATATATGGTTCTGTTGTCATTTCGCACTATCACGTGGTGTGACGTCATAGAACCGCATTGCAAATTTGCGAACTGTGTTTGTTATTTTTGGTAACTATTGCCATTGCTCAGCGGAGTTTTATGTCAACACAAGATAAAATCGTCGCTGATGGTGGATGTTTTTCTGTTACCGTCCTTATGACCTCTCTGAAGATGGCTCATGTGAGCCGAAAGCTTAGATTCAACTTAATAAAAAATTATCCAAATGTTGGAGAATTTTTGTCTTTATTTTCAACTGAAATTAAAGCCAAAATACGATGTTTAGAACGGCTCATGATTAAAAAATAATAGACATTCATTGTCTCTTATATTTAACAGTATATGTTTAAAATATATATATAAACAACAAAAATTTCGAAATTTAATTCCGTTGGATGGCCATTTCATCACGGAAATTCCCGGTTTATCATCAACAGTGGAAAACAAAACCTTCATTAATTCAAATGTGTTACAAGATTTCTATATCGGAATAAGTCCCCAAACATATCCATACATAGGAAGATAAAATGGGGTGAGATTAACAAGTTTTTGAATATAAGAAAGAGGGAAAGCAGCCATATATATATATATATATACTAAACTATCGCCCGGTTCACACTCCACCCACACCTATTGAACAGGTGAAGAGGCTCATCCCTTGTTTTCTGTTTAAGATGCGTTTTCCGGTTTTCTCTTTTCTAATCTTCTCACTTTGTTTTTTTTTTTCTTTCAATTGGAGTAGATAGACTAAACTATCGCCCGGTTCACATTCCACCCTCATCTATTGAACAGGTGAAGAGGCTCATCCCTTGTTTCCTGTTTAGGATGCGGTTTCCGGTTTTCTCTTTTCTAATCTTCTCACTCTTATGTAGCCTCCTGCACATCAGTGGCGTTACCGCCTTGCTTGGGGTGATATGATTAAAATATATATATATATATAAATATATATATAATTGTGATCTGGAGTGGTTAAGCTGTAGTAGTATAAAAGAAAATTAAAAATAAATTGTTTCTGATCAATGTGGCTGATATACAATTCCACTATTTATCAACAGTCAACAGAGGACTAGCTTGTCAAACAGATATGTTCACGCATTTCAAAAGCCAGGTAGAATATTGAGAGACCAAAAAATTAGATGTAAATGAAGAAAAGAGTACTGAACTATTATGGGATATTTGTCTTCCTATATGGCAGTGATTGCTGGGAAATTTCCTCAAAGATAAAGAAAAGACTCGAAATAACAGAAATGTGATCATAGGGGGCCAAACCACACACAACCAGAATTTTGGATAGTCCCTCGGTTGCTCCGTCATACTTTCATAAACTTTAAAAAATTATGAGACTGATCAGATTTGATCTTCAGTATTTTCCCTCTGTGTTTTCTTTTTCATTTTACTTTTTAATGACATACAGAAATCAGAGCTAACAAATCCCATTGTTCTGCCAGTATTGATGTCAGTATTTACCCTTCGATTTTGTTTTGAAAATTGAACAGGTGAAGAAGCTCATACCTTGTTCCCTGTTTAGGTTGTGGTTTCCGGCTTTCTCTTTTCCAATCTTTTTTCTTCTTTTTTTTTTTCAATTGGAGTAGATAGACTAAACTATCGACAGGTTCACACTCCACCCACGTCTATTGAACAAGTGAAAAGGCTCATCTCTTGTTCCCTGTTTAGGTTATGGTTTCCGGCTTTCTCTTTTCCAATCTTTTTTCTTCTTTTTTTTTTTCAATTGGAGTAGATAGACTAAACTATCGACAGGTTCACACTCCACCCACGTCTATTGAACAGGTGAAAAGGCTCATCTCTTGTTCCCTGTTTAGGTTATGGTTTCCGGCTTTCTCTTTTCCAATCTTTTTTCTTCTTTTTTTTTTTCAATTGGAGTAGATAGACTAAACTATCAACAGGTTCACACTCCACCCACGTCTATTGAACAGGTGAAGAGGCTCATCTCTTGTTCCCTGTTTAAGATGTTGTTTCCGACTTTCTCTTTTCCAATCTTTTCACTCTTACGTAGCCCCCTGCGCATCAGTGGCGTTACCGCCTTGCTCGGGGTGATATGATTAAAATATATATATATATATATAAGGATATTTAGAATATTATGGTCCGAAAACGTAAGCGACGCCGAGGTTTTGAAGAGGCTGAAAACGCAAAAGAAACTTACACTTAACATCACGATGAGACAGCTGAAGTTTCTGGGAAACGTAATGAAGACGGAGGGCGTCGACAATGTGATACTCGCAAGGTGAATAGAGAGTAAGAGAGATCGTGGAAAACAGCGCGCGACGTACTTGATGGGCTTGAGCCAATGGCTAGCAGTGCATGGTTTGGAAGAAATAAAAAGAGAAAATATATTAAGAGCAACAATGGAAAAGAAGATGTAAAGGACCATTTTCCCTCACGTCCCGAAGGGACACGGCACATAAAAGAAGAAAAATGGTAACGCCTGTCCAACCCCAAATATTGGTGTCTAGCGCACATGGTGCTTTTGGGATTATTATTTTTTATTTTTAAGTAGAACGAATGCACCTTAAATTATTTTATTTATTTCTTTGTTTCATTCATTATTTATTTACCTGTCAGCTGAAGTTCTAAAATGTACTTTTACATTTTAAACAAATACTCTCCTTGAAAATGTCAGGGGGTTATTGTTTCTCAAGCTTGGAACAATTCTCAGTTTTGACAAATTACAAAAGACTGCGTTCTACCGTCAGAGATGGCGTGTTCACAACTCTCTCTCTCTCTCTCTCACTCTCTCTCTTTTTCTCTTTCTCTCTTTTTCTCTTTCTCTCTCTCTCTCTCTCTGTGCGCGCACGTGTGTGTGTGTGTACCTTTATGTCGTTGATAATAGCGGTTCTTCACAACTTCCTGTCTTTTGCTTTAAGCAATTATTGCTTCTTTATAAACATTAGACATAAACTTATTTGTTCCAGCATCCATTTACCTACACTTGTCAAATAGGATATTCGCTACATCTCTCTGCTTTTCTTGTCTTCTCTATACCCTGTGAGTCTAAATTCTCCAATCCTTCTCTCCTCGGTATGTGTCCCAAAAATGTATTTGTATCTTTGTAGTTCCCATTATTTTAACGTTTCACCGTTAATGTTACTGAGACGCAAGGGGATATTGAGCCTGAAGTAAAACGATAAGAATTTAGTGAGAGGGCAGGACAATAAAAGAACAGGTTTTAGGAAGACAGAAAATGGCGATTGGCAATCTGTTTGAATTAAAGATTGTAGGTGACAGGGAAGTAAGAAACAGGCAAAGAGTTTCAGACGTGAGAAGTGCGAGAAAAGAAACTATTTAAATATAATATATGATTGCATTTAACTATTTCAACAATAAATGATGAGACCTAGTAGTCAATCTAGTTTTCTTTTTTTCAGGATGTAGGCGATCATAAACTTCCATTTGCCCTTATCTCTTGTCGCTCTTGACACATTTCCTCTTTATATCTATCCCAAACCCCGTTCCACCATCCACTTGCTCAAACCCATCACAGCCCTGCTTTCTCTTGTCTCTCTTTCTGTATATCTGTTCTGTGGATATTAGATTCTCCGAGCTCTCCTTCCTCATTATGTGTCCCAGAAACCTCAGATGTCTCTTTCTGATGTTAAGTATAAGTTTCCTTTTCGTTTGCATCCTCTCTAAAACTTTGTTGTTGCTCACATGTTCGGTCCATGGGCTAAGCTTAAATTCAAATGGTCGAGGAACCAGAGGAACTCATAACAACTATTAAAATATGCCAGTTTAGGGTCGGTAATATTACATACCCGTCTTTGGATTTTCTCGAGAATCTCGAACTATATTCTTTTTAAAGCTGTGTCGTTTCTCATAAGCTTTGGCCATAATTCGTCCGTAGAAATACATGACTAACACTTCAGGTCTCTTCTTCTTTTGTAACGAAAGTATCAAACATTCGCTACGAAATAGAAGATTAGAACTTACCTTTCTTTGTTTCTGAGAACGTTTTCTGAACAATCCGGTCACTGAAAGATTTTTTTTACTATTCTTATGCACGTTCGAGTTTCTGCGTTACACTTTCCGTTTTTGTTACTATATGACAAAGTTAAATTTCTGTATCTGCTTGATTTTTCGTCCCCAATATGTAACTTACTTCATTTTTTTAAAAATCATTTCACCGCAAGCAAGGCATTCTACTGCCACTGTTGCGTAGGGGGTTACATAGGGGAAAGTGATGAGAAAGAGGGTTTAGTGATAGGAAATGTCAGGAGGAGGGTAATAGACGGATGAGAATATCGAGAATGAGAGCGGAGTAGATGAAAAAAAAGAGCTTGAGAGAATGGATGCGAGTTAGTGAGATAGGAAATGTCTATTGACTTTACATTTAAATTCCTGGAGATTGTAGCTATCGGGGAAGCAAGTATATGAAAGGGAATGCCACAGGCGAGAGGTGCGTGAGAAGAAGCTGTTAGAGTAGAAATAACGGTTACATTTCATCGGTTTCACTGTAAAAGGGTGGTATCTAGTTGCTAATCTAATAGCTAGTGTAAATTCATACCTAGGGGCCACCAGTGATCTAAGTTCATTGGAGCAGAAGCCGTGAAAGTGTTTATAGAAGAGGCACAGAGAAGCCACGTCACGCCGGTGAGATAGCGGCTGCAGCCGAGCTGCCAAGTCGGTATCGATCACATTACAGATTCTCTGATGGATTTTGTCAAGAACCCCCAGGTGAATAGCAGAGGCACCCGACCAGATGTGGCAGCAGTATTCAATACACGGGCGGATTGTAGATTTATGTATGTGCAGGATGGACTCAGACGGGAAAAACTTCCTGGCCCTGCACAGTGAACCGACCTTCTTAGCAGCGGATTTAGCAATGAGTAGTCACTTTTGTTGCCAATCATCAATTTTACCTTCTTAATTTAATATTTATTTCTTCTTCTTGCAACTGTGCAATGTCCAATGAAATTGTACATCAGTCCTCGGGTGCAGCAACACACATGTGCGCACACACATACGTACATGCACGCTCACAAATCTAAACTTATTTATAAATGGAACTTTATCTCTCTCTCTCTCTCTCTCTCTCTCTCTCTCTCTCTCTCTCTCTCTGTGTGTGTGTGTGTGTGTGTGTGTGTCTGTTACCTATAGACTCCGAAACAGCTGAACCGATTTTCTTGAAAATTACACAGTTGTACTATAAGCGTCTGCGAGTGTTCTTAGCTAGGTTTTGTGTCGAGGTAACCCGATAAATATCGATAATCGAAAACATCGGGTTATAGAATGAGTTATCCGATTTTCATCAAATTTGATATATTCATAGAAAAAGACATAAGAAACGTTCTTCAGAAGTTTCTAGGTTGCAGTTCTTACAATAGTGCAGAAAATCGATAATATATATATAAGGCAAGATGTTTGTATGTGTGTGCGTCTGTTTATCTGCCTGTATGTCTGTATTTTTTTCAGCCCTTTTATTTTAGTTTTTGCTTCGGGTTTGGCTCTAATAGGTATAATTGTAGTTCTTAGTCTCAACTATGATACCATTTACTCAGAGGACTTATTTAGCCTTCAAAATTCAGTTTACGACAAAAAAAACCTAATTTTATATTGATACCAAGGAAATCAAAATTTGACTTACATCCATTCATTTTTCTTTCAGTCTACGGTTTCGCTTTAAGTGGAAACAACTATTGCTTTTTAGTCTTTCGTACCAACGTCCAAAGAGTCTGAGCTCCAGGACCATGAATTACTCTTAAAGCTTTCATTACACTCGAGCAACGCCGGGCTATACTGCTAGTGCATACACATGTATAGAGGTTAGACCTTGCAACGGTGGCAATGTTTGCAGATTGTGCCAAGAAGAGAAGTTAGTGATAGTATCATTTCCAAAACGAGAAAGGTTGTTAAATGAAAGGTCTGAAGTAATGTCCGGATATAAACACTTCAGAATATATTTTAGGATCGTGTAAACCAGGATAAAAATGTTTACAATTCTTGACCAGTTTCTCTTTTATTTTAAACTTCTGGTTATGCGTTCTGGATCATTGTGTTATGCGTTAGATCAGGGGTTTTCAAATTTTTTGACTTACGGACCCTTTTATTAAAAATTTATACATGAGTGACACTTGCACCCTGAAAAAAAAAGTATATTTGAAAATTAAGCTCTTGCATGTGTAAAATAATTCTTTGTATAAATAACGTTGACATGTAATGGGCGATAGTGCAAGTTTTTGTCATTTGATAACATTAATAAGTAAAAATAAATAGCCAGACATTGAAAATTTATACTTTGAATTTCACGTGATGAGTTAATCCACAGACCTCCTATCTTATGCTTGCAGACCCCCTGTGGTTCGCGGACCACAGTTTGAAAACCCATGCGTTAGATGATCAGTTCATATAAAACGCCAGAAGATACCGAATGATTAAAATCAAGGAAGCGTAATTGACTGACCTTCCAAATCAAAATATTTAAAAGCTCTACATTAAATATGTATTGAGAACTTTCTGATACAACTGCTTACTGGTCTAATTTGAATAATTATTATATAAATTTTGGGGCACAAAAAGAGGGACAAAATAAAATATCATCTGGCCAAACTCGTAGCGTTCGGTCTTGTTGGTTTGAGTTTGCGCCTGTAAGGAAACATATTTAAATCACTGTGGATAATCAGGAGCACAGATCTACTAGAAATACCCACTTGCTGTTTCAGCCATCTGGTGGATTTGCGGAGCAACTGTTCCAACTAGTCAGTGACGTCTTGAACATTAACCGGCGTCCTCGCTGTGAACTTAAAGCCACAATGTCCTTTGTTATTGTTAACAACACTTCAAGTGTTTTAAACTTTTTCTAACAAATGTGCAATCGTATGGCAATGGGGAATTTTCCTCCCAGTCTATTCGCGTCGAAATTGCCTCTGAACAAGAGTCGGTGACTTTGTTGTATAATACAGTTCCATAATCTTTGTCCTTTCTTCAACAGAAAACTGCTCATAGGAGTCCATCTGGGTATCAGATAAAACCTACAGGTATGCTCTGCAACTCACCTAAAAAAGAAAATAGAACAATTGTTTCTTTAGAAAATATGAGCCTTTATTTTTGTCCCTCTTTTTGTGATCTAAAGGAGATTTTAACAAGAATCTGAATACTGACTCCTAGAAAGTTATATGAAATAGATTTGTAATTTCACCAGAATTTATAAAATATATAATTTTTTTAAATCACCCTAATTTATAAATTTAAAATTTTATAAATTCTGGTGAAATTACAAACCTGTTTCGTTTAGTTTTCTGGGAGTCAGTGTTCAGATTCTTGATATATATATATATATATATATATATATATATATATATATATATATATATATAAGAGACAATGAATGTCTATTATGTTTAATTGTGAGCCGTTCTAAACATCCTATTTTGGCTTTAACTTCAGGTGAAAATAAAGACAAAAATACTCTAACATTTGGATAATATTTTATTAAGTTGCTTCTAAGCTTTCGGCTCACACGAGCCATCTTCAGAGAGGTTACAAGGATAAAAACATCCACCAAAAAAGACGATTTTATCTTGTGTTAACATAAAACTTTGCTAAGCAGCGATAAAAGTTACTAAAAATAGCAAACGCAGATGACGTCACACCGCGTGAGAGCTCGAAATGATAACAGAACCATATATTTAAAAGCAATGTAATGTGTTATGACCAGATTTAAACACGATTTTATTAAGTGTGGTTTGTTTGTATTTAATGTAGATGGCCTCCAATACTATATGTATATATATATATATATATATATCAGTAGGCATTGAAGTTAGCGGTGACAGTCTGTTTCATGCTCATACGCAATCGTTAGACCATGCTCGACTATATATATATATATATATATATATATATATAGAGAGAGAGAGAGAGAGAGAGAGAAAGAGAGGTCAATGATACAGTGAACTGTATTGTTCTAACGGTGTTTCGGTGGGTGGTGGGCGGTTATGTTTTAATTAATTCCAGGAATGGAAATAGTTGTGGATCCGGATGCAGCTTTATTTTATTATTTATAATGTTGTTTGTTCACTTTTTTTTAATTATTTATTATTTTATTGTTGGTTATTGTTAATAATTCTACTTACGTGTGTCTATATGAGCGTTCGTGGTTTGTAAAGCGTTTATAATTAACTTTATTTACTTATGTATTGGTTTGGATTAATTCATTTTACTTTTTTTATTTATTTTTATTTATTTATTTTGTTTATTCATGTTCGGTTTTTAACTTTCTATTTCTATGTAACGTAGTAAAACTTTATTTTCGTGTCTTCATTTCCAGATGAGTTCTGATCCTTTATTTCGCAGTTTGAGTTGATTAGGGGAAGTAATTATAATTATTTTCTCCTATAGACAGAGTTTACAGGGTTTTTTTTAATTTATTGTTGTAGGCTGGTGCTTTTTCCTTATTTTCATTATTTTTGGTGTGATTTTTTTTTGTTTTTAATCTCCCAGATATATTTTTTTAATTAGTATTACCCCTAAGCAAGACAGTAGAACCACTAAAACGCAAAGATCATAGGTTGTGGAAGAATTAAGAACTGTAACATTATTATTGAACAGAAAGAGAAGAGAGTAATCAGGAGGACAGCAGACAGTAATTAACATTGAATTTAAATTTTTGCAGATTAAAGTTGACTGGAAAAGGGGTTACACGGCGATAAATGCGAAAAAAGAAACTATTAGCATAGAACGTACGGTTACAACTAACCAGCTCTACTGTAAATTGATGAGATTTTGACGCTAGTCTAGTCAGTCAGTCAGTCAGTTAAGTGTTATACGTGATAAACGCTTAGGCGTTCATGTCTCGAAAGGGACATGACTGACTGGGCAGAAGATTATCTCGCGGTAGGTTGCTATTACTGCCATTACGGTAGACTGGTTACCAACCAAGGATATAAAACCCAATTTGTTCTGTTATTTAACCCATAACTAGAGGGAAGAGACGGATTAATATCTTTCTCAAGGGTATTTGCGCGTAAGTGAATGCAAGTAATTCAACTGGAATTCGAACTCGGCTCCATGATTTTTTTTCTGTTGAAGAAAGGACAAAGATTATGGAACTTGTTCAGAAGTAATTTCGACGCGAATAGACTGGGAGGAAAATTCCCCATTGCCATACGATTGCACATTTGTTTCAAGCCGATATCTACTGCACCAAAACGCACGCTAGTATCGTACTGCGCTTTAATTCATAAAGTCTAGGTACCAAAGCGAAGAGATCATCCGAACAATTACCATGAAAGTATTTGTAGAAAAGACACAGGGAAGCAACTTTATGGCGGTGGGAAAATAACTGAAGCCAAGATGCCAATTCAGAACCATTATTGCTTGTTCGCCTTTGGATGTTATCAATAATATCTAAACATGTAGCAGGAGTACCAGACCATATATGGCAGTAACATTCGAGCCATGGACGAGATTTATAGATATGTAAGATAGATTCCAAGAAAGAAAAAAAATGTCTAACACGACACAGTGAACCAATTGTCTTAGTAAATGGCCTAGCAATGAATCTAATATAGTCATTACACTTCATGTCGGCCGAGAATGTTTGTTTAAAAAGACGCAACGAGTCACTCTACTGGAGATTAGTGTTAGCCATGCTGATGTAAGACAGGGAGGAGGTCTTTCAGATGATTAATAGAGAGCAGTTTTGTCTTGGAAGCATTAACATTTAACCAGCCATCATTTGCCCTAGTTAACAACTGACTGTAGATCATTTTTTTATATTAGCAGCCAATTTGACTTTATTAATCTGATACGACTACTTTTGAGACAGGAGGTTGTGTCATCAGGATAGTGTTCTAATTTTAACGCACGATGATAGTTACGGTATTATCATGATGATTACTAATATATATATATATATATATATAATTGTTACTAAAGAAAGTACATTCCACAGTTAGATATTTACTTTTAAAAGTGCTCAATACAAAAGTAAATAGACACCTCCTAACGCAGGAACTCGCTTCCATTCTTTCAAACACTCTTCCCATCCTCCAAACTATCTATCACCCCCCTTCTGACATTTCCTGTATCTAACCACTCTTTCTATTTACCTTCCCTTATGTAGCCCCAAGCGCAATAGTGGCAGTGGAATGCCTTGCTTGGGATGAAACGATTAAAATATATATATATATATATATATATATATATATATATATATATATATATATATATACATGCGAGAACTCCTTGATAAGACAGGTACACGTGAGGTCTGCTTAATCTGTTAAAAACAAGCAACACAAAATAAAAATACCAGAATTTTATTTTCTTCTCCATATTTTCTGATGAAGCTTAAATAAAAATGAAATATGTTAAATTTATAAGCGCTTCTTATTTGTTCCTCATCCTACTAATACTGGGTATCAAAATTATTCTCATTTTTGTTTTTACATATTTTAATTCTCGGACAGACCGGCACTGGTTTCTGAAATTCCGCAGTCCCAACTGATTCGAAAATTGGACATTATTTTCCGAACAGCTGTATATATAAAGTGACTCATCAAATTCTATCAATAAAGATTGATTTTAAAATTCTGAATTTGTAAAGTGACTCAGCGAATTTTAAGAGCGGGAAAAGAAAGCGATAATCACAATTGTATTTTAACGCCGATTGTATTTAAGCCTTGTACGGGGAGTATTTTCCCCCATTTTTTTCTCGATGCTCAATTACTTCACCGTTACTCCTTAATCTCGCTTTTTTCTCCACATACCAACTGCATATTTCAATTGTTATGAAGAAAAATAAACACTGACTTCGACGGGTGTTATATGCGTGGTAACTGTGCTCCTACAATTACTTTAAAGATCTTATCGCAATTACGATAAAATATTTACACAATTATTTTATTCAGGATAATATCGTGACTACTATGTCACTCATACTTTCTTGACATCTGAGAACATTTTTAAAGATAGAATGGGGCGTAAAACAAGGATGTGTCTTTTCACCGTGTCTATTCAACTTGTAGAGCGAGACTATTCTGAAGGGCCCTAGATGTTATACCCAGGATTCGTCATTGACGGTCACAATCTAAACAACATGAGATAGCAGACGATATAGTGTTGATTTTCACGGAAAGAAAATTGCAATAGAACCTAAAAAAAAGGTAAATGAAGAAAGTCGAAAGAAAGAACTACAAATAACCTACAAGAAAACCGAATGTATGGTCATCAGCAAACGGAGGGACCAAAAATGCCAATTACAGGTTGGGGATATTAAAATCAAGCAGGTACAAAAATTTAAGTACTTGGGACGTGTTCTAACGGAGGACAGAAAGTGCGACACTGAGATCCGAAGGCGGTGACATTAACATTGAGCCTAGCGAGGAGAAGTCGGATGACATGACATTACCTCGTTGCTCTCAATCTCCCCAGAACCATCAACGACGTGAACTTTCTAGAACTGATTACTTAAAAAAAAAAAATGGCTGTCTAACTAATACCACGAACAAGACACGTCTTTTCATTTCCTATATCAATGAAAATAAAAATATTTAAATTGGGCGCATGCTGCATAACATTACTTTAGGTCGCCTTTCATATACGGCGCCCGAGAGAAATGTTCTCAAATAACTGGCGCACTCTGAATGAATCTGCTCTCAACACGCCTGGAATATAAAAGCAAAATATTTAAGTTTTGCACATGCTGTGCAATATTAGTTTCGGTTGTCATCCATTTATGTTTCGGTCAAGAACATTTCTCAAAAACCTTGTCTACTAACAGGGAAAGATTATGATTCTTTTGGGGCCTTAATCTAATGAAATTATACCCCACTCCTCTCAAATGGAGCCAACCTCTAACTCGCCTGCACTCGACTTGAATATTCTTTACTCGTTATACATTTTAACGACATTTACATAGCTTGAAGTAAACTTATAGCAAATTCTTTAAATAAATTTATCAATAAAAATATTCTTTAAGAAATACCACTATTTTACTATTTATTGCGAAACAAATTAGCACTTATTTCAACACAGCCGTTGTATTAATAAACACTAACACAAAAAACAGATTTTTTTATAACCAGCATCATAACAAAACAACCAAAATAAATATTAGTTTGTCATATTGATATCATTTCTGTTTATGAAACTGTGGTGATACCGAGTTAAGCGAGAGATCGGATGTTTACCCTCAGAGATTCAGAAAGCAAATGACCAAAACTGGTCTTTGTGCATCTGGCTCCACGCAGAAGTTCCGGAGGTAAACTAAAAATAAATAAATATCAAATCCCTTTTACGGACCTGTAGCGGAACTCTGGATCCTGATTGGTCATCAAATCGCAAAATTCAAAATACGTCAGAGAAACGATTTTTTCCATACCTAAAGAAAAAAATTGTTTCTGAGCCACACCACGTGACTATTCAATATTTAAGGATGGTCACTAACCGGTCACGGTCAGTCAGAAGAGGCAGGTTACTGATACACATCAAAGATGTGACTGTCAACTTCGAGTGACCCGAACATTGTTCTCTCTCTCTCTCTTTCTCTCTTTCTATCTCTCTCTCTCTCTATCTCCAATTACTGCTACAAACATTTTGTACGAACTCTTTAATACCTTATCATTGAATAATACGAACTTTATCATTAACTTCTTAATGTTTCTAATTGTACATTAACTCTTACCGCTTGTTATTCCTCCTTATAATAAATTTCTATTTTAAATGTAAAATGTATATTTTATTATTCCACTCTTCTGCATTAATTCTACATATTCCAACTGCCGACAACCAACCTTCTGATGAAAACCCTTCAGATGATAATACTTCAGATGATAATACTTCTCATAAAACGTGTAAGCTGTAGGGAGTTCGGTTAAGTCTGACACAAGGCTGAATAAAAGAAACATTAACCAGCTCCCTACACTTCAAAACCATTTAAAAGTTATAACAACTAGAAAACTAAAATCACTGCTTTATAACATTTCTAAGATTTAAACATTCTGAACTAAAATCAAACATGCTTTTTACTTGAAGCACTATGACAAACGAAAACATACTTTTCTTCTTTGATTCGCTTTCGGTAAAATCAAATGTGTGTTTGCCATATTGATATCACTTAGTTAATGAAACTATTTTGAAGTTATAGTATCTAGAGAATTAAAATCATTCCTTTATAAGAGGGACCCAAGACTGCAAAATATTATAGTATCTAGAGAATTAAAATCATTCCTTTATAAGAGGGACCCAAGACTGCAAAATATTATAGTATCTAGAGAATTAAAATCATTCCTTTATAAGAGGGACCCAAGACTGCAAAATATACTAGCCTAAAGGATAATCCGACACTGCGTACTCTGTATTAATAGAGTTACTCGAAAAAAAATCGACAGAACATACCAATTCAGATCACGGATCTGATATGCTGGTTCCTATAACTTTACCTAAAATTTAAAACGTTTCAGCCAATGAGAAAAATACAGTTCACATTTTTTAAACCAATGACAATAAATTTACCCTCTTTAAAAAAGAGCAAAAGATAGTCCAGCAGTGGGTAAATTTTCGTTTTAGGTCCCGAAGGCTTTTCCACCTTCAAATTTATCCAAAATAGCATTATTTCTATGCAAATGTATATGCTGAACTCAAATCAACAATTAGTTATTGAAGAAACCTACCATTTTGATCTGAACGTCCATAAAAAAATCGAACTACATTTTGTCTCTTGTAACTCTAATGCAGTCATGTAATTAACTACTGAATGACTTTCTGCATAGGACCACAAATTTCGGTCTATTTTCGGTCTATTTTCTTCCTTTACTGAAACTTCCGGCGATTTACTTCCTGTAATGAAAGTAATGCGCTATTGTATTTCTACGCTTATTACTTTCATTACAGGAAGTAAATAGCCGGAAGTTTCAGAAATGAAGTAAATCGACCGAAATTTGTTGCCTACGCAGTACGTCATTCTGCAGTTAATTACATGACTTCGTGAGAGTTACGGGAGAGAAAAAGTGCGAGATATAGTTCGTTTTTTTTATGGACTTTCAAATAAAAAAAAGGCAGGTTTCTTCAATAACTAATTGTTGATTTGAGTTCAGCATATACATTTGTACAGAAATAATGCTATTTTGGATAAATTTGAAGGGGAAAAAGCCTTCGGAACCTAAAACGAAAATTTACCCAGCAGTGTACGTTGTAATCCATAGTAACCCGCCTCAATTGACAAAAAAATTCATATTTCTTAGAGAATTAGTACAGTATGTGTTAAATAAGGACATTTTTTTCATGCGGTGTCTACTCAAAACGTAGACGATCACAATTCTTCAGATATTCCGTTCCTTTATTATCTGTTGAATTGCAACAACTTCTTGAAAATGATAGGAGTGTGGTCTCCTGTTGCATTCGCCACGCTTCTTGAACTCTGATTTGTTCTCCTAGACCACTGGTTCTCAACCGGAGTTTATATGGACCCTGGTGTTCATGTAACATCACTGGGGGTTCACAAAAAATAGCAAATTGGGAGACCACGATAATATTTAGTGGTCCATAGAGCAATTTCACTTCGGAACGGTTGCTATAACTTAGAATTGTAATTTCTAAAGTAATCTACGCTATATTCAAATAGTAAAAATAAAAACAACAACTCTAAAACTAACAGTAAACGAAATCAAGCTATGTAGATAAGATAATTTAAGTTATTAGAAAATGAACAAATCTTGGTTAATTAGATAAACAGGGAAAAATTGGTTCTTTCGTTATTCCACTAATTCTTATATATATATATATATATATATATATATATATATATATATATATATATATATATGGTAGACTTTGAAAAACAGTAGCTACTCTGGCATATACGCATCGTTCATTCAGCAATGAATTAGAACATTCTCAACTATTTGGCGTGTATAATGATAATATACATGCTAAAAAGTCTACCTCCTTTTACCGAGCGTCCGTAGCTCAGAGGTAGAATCGCCGACTGACACCAATTCGGTCGAGTTTCAATCCTGGGTTAAAAAGCAATCGGTGTCTAACCATACTGATGAGCTGTGATACAGCGAAACAGATCTGTCTGCGGATATATATATATATATATATATATATATATATATGTGTGTGTGTGTGTGTGTGTGTGTGTGTGTATATATATATATATATATATATGTGTATATACACTGCTCAAAAAAAATTAGAGGAAAACTTCGAAAACACATCAGATCTGAACAGGGGGAAAAGAATCTAGAATATCTTTCCTGATAATAAGTAGGTGATGTATTAGTAACAAAATGATGCCACATAATTTGATAGAAATGAAAATGATCAACCCTATAGAGGGGGGAAATCAAAGACACCCCAAAAATAAAAATGAAAAAATGATGCAGCAGACTGGTTCATTTTGTCAAAATATCATTTAGAAACTCAAAATGCTTCTCAGTAGTTTGCGCGCCCCCTACCCACATGCTTGCGTGCCCCCTATCCGCGTGCTCCTAATGAAACGATGAGATGGTGTCCCGGAGAATCTCCTCCCAGATCTGAACTAGGCCATCACTGAGCTCCTGGACAGTCTGAAGGGCAACCTGGCGGTACCGGATAGACCTTAACATAATGTCTCATAAGTGTTCTATTGGTCAGGTGAAAGTAGGGGCCAGTCAATGGTATCAGTTCCTTCATCCTCCATGAACTGCCTGCATACTCTAGCCACAGTAAGTCGGGCATTGTCGTGGACCAGGAGGAACCCAGGTCCCACTGCACCAGCGTAGATTCTAACAATTGGTCTAAGGATTTCATCCCGATACCTAATAGCAGTCAATGTGCCATTATCTAACCTGTAGAGGTCTGTGCGTCCATACAGGGATATGCATTTTTCTTATATTAACACATTCTTCGACGTCAAAAAGTATTGTCATTTTCTTTTCAGTTAATTGATTCATTTTCTACAGCTTATCAACCATTTGCAGGTTATTTAAAACCAGAAAATATTTTTAGATTGTAAGTTTTGTTTTTTTGTTTGTTTGTTTGTTTGTTTCTTTTTGTGTTTTTTTTTGTTTTGTTTTGTTTGTTTTTTGTTTTTTGTGATAATAATGATTTTACTGATACAAATTTAATAAACCCATAGCTGGAGAGAGAAAAGATGGATTCATATTTTCGCCAAGGCTATTTGCGATCATGTGAATATAAGAGAACCCAATCGAAATTGGAACTCGGCTCTCCGATGAACAATTATGAACCATTTCCATTACACCACCACACATCCAAGCTTGCAACACCTGGTATTCTCAAGCGCTCGCCAATCTAGTCGCTGACTAAGTTCGACGTTACTTAACTTCGGTGATCGTTCGGGAACCAATGTTTCAACATGATATGTCCGTAAGCCATTTTCTTCAACTGTCTTTTTTTTCTTCCTTACTTTAAAGCGATATAACTCGGTGTTGAAGCAGAAGCTGAATTGGACAGGAATAACGCTTCTTAGCGCTCACAAATTTTATAAGAACTGTTGTTCATCATCACAGCTGTTTCGCTTTGAGACATCAATGGGATGTCTCATCTTCAGCATGACTGCTCGTTTTCTGAACATGCCTATTTCTTCAACATCCACGGAGCCAATATAGATACACCTCGGGTTATGTCGTACTCGATTATACGTCGTTTGTAAAAAGAACATATATATATATATATATATATATATAAACTTATTTATAAATGGAACTTTGTCTGTGTGTGTGTGTGTGTCCCCGATGTTCTTGAAAATTTACACAGTTGTATTATAAGCGTCAGCGAGTGTTGTTAGCTAGATTTTGTGTCGAGGTATCCCTGATAAATATCGAAAATCGATAATCGAAAAAATCTGGTGATAGAAGGAATGTTCCGATTTTAATCAAATTTGATTCATTCATAGACAAAGACTAGAAAACGATATTCAGAAATTTCAATGTTTCAGTTCTTACAATAATGCAGAAAATCGATTATATATATATATATATATATATATATATATATATATATATATATATATAAGGCAGGATATTTGTGTATGTGTATTTTTTCAGCCCTTTTATTTTAGTTTTTGCTTCGGGTTTGGCTCTAAGTAAGTATAATTGTAGTTCTTAGTCTCAGCCATGATACCATTTACTCAGAGAACTCATTTAGCCTTCAAAATTCAGTTTACGACGAAAAAAACTTATTTGATATCGATAGCAGGAAATCAAAATTTGATTTACATCCATTCATTTTTCTTTCAGTCTACGGTTTCGCTTTAACTGGAAACAACTATTGCTTTTTAGTCTTTCGTGCCAAAAATAAAAGTCAGTTTTAAGTCATTTTCTTCGATTTTACGTCTGTCTGCCACAGATACTGAAGTCACTAGAAGAGCGTTGAAAGCACATAAAATCATGTTACTGTTAAAATCATGTTACTGTACTGTTGATGCTGACAATCCACGGTCAGCTACGCCCGTTATGTAAATAAACAAACTGAATATAAATATTGGTGAATTTAGCCTAAATTAATTTATTTTCTGCTATCGCAAAACAATTTTAAATAACTGTATTTGTTATTTAACCTTACAAAATCATTCTATTTTATAATGTCTTAGAGCAAACCCCATTCACAAATAAAGAATCCGCGATGTACTGAAAGATCGTCAAATTGTAAATATCTATTTACAAGTGTGTACGTACATATATTCGTAAATTTAGATTAATTTCTTTCTGTACTATATTAAAAACTAAAATTTATTTGTTTGTAAGTTTCACATAAATTCTTATTGAGTATCAGTCAGTTAAGTGTCATACGTGATACACGCTTGGGCGATCATGTCTCAAAAGAGACATGACTGACTGGGCACAAGATTTTCCAGCAGTATGTTGCCATTACTTTCTGTGGTAGACTAGTTGCCAACCAAGGCTATAGAACCCAATCTATCCTGCTATTTAACCCATAGATGGAGGAAGAATAGGCAGATTCATACCTTTCCCAAGGATGATTTTGTGCGTATTATTGAGTATATATAATTAAAAATGCATTTACAAATATAATATAGAAATGGGAATGGTTATTTGTTATTTAGCCTAGTGGCAAGTAAATTCGAAGACAAGTAAATTCGACTTATTTCTTTTTTCGATTCAAGTCGCCTCTCCTGAAACAAATTACCGATGTAAGGTGAGATATATTTGTACAGTTCAAACTCTAATAATTATACAGGGCCCTTAAATGTGCCACATCTAAGCTGTTTAAAAAATCATTTATACTTCTCCGGTTTCGACTGAAGTTAACTTCATAATAATATTATGCTCAAGTCCCAAAGGGCCATCCCCCAGGTTATACCTCGCCTTCGCGTGGGAGCTGGGGATCATTACCGACGGGCTTAAACTGACCTTGTGTTATATTCTATAGCAACATGGGCGCACTGAAAAATCCGACATTGCAAATATGCTGAGGGTACTTCGACGTGGTTTAATGATTATCTCGCTGAGTGGCGAGTTCAATCCTCAATGGGTGCTCCCTTTTTTGGCATTATGCCAAAAGTTTTGCTTAATAAATAACTATACCTTAATTACAAGTATGGGTCTCACCATGGTTACATATGGTTTGAAATTTCAGAGTTATAGCAGCGTTTCTCAAACTTTTTTGCTCATGTCACCCTTTTCAAAACTCCATAAATCAGAATGTCCCCGACTCCCTTTCGTAGATTGTGCAACTAAAAAGGGTGAATTTCAAATAATATGCATATATTACTGAACATCTTCATTCTTTTCTATAAATTTTACAAATACATTTTCATGGATTATTTTTATAGAGGTATTTTAGAAATTTAATAGCAATAGAAAAATGTTGACGGTTTTTCAAACTTGAATACATGTAAAGTATTTTGTTTTAATTTATAACTAATTATTAAATAAATAAACTGAAGCATACTTCAGCATACAAAATGTTTAACAGAATGCCAGGGTATTGAAATTCAATAAACAAAATGTTCAATAGAATGCCACGTTATTAGAATTCAATAAACAAATTTCTGTAAATAACCAGCTTAGTTCTCTTGTGCTCTTTCTGCAAGAATTTACTTTAACTTCCAGACTGGCAACGAGGTCCCATCTTTTTACAGTCAAAACAACCAAATGCACTTTTACTCCACCAACTTCTTTTCTCGCACTTCCCACTTGTGGAACTTCCTTATCGTATATTTGCTTCCCTGATAGCTACAATTTCCAAGAGTAAATCTGACTGTAAAAGGGTGGGACCTTGTTGCCAGTCTTGTTGCCCGAGTAAATTCTTGTGGAGAGGGCACCAGTGACCTAAGTTTGTCAGAGCAGAAGCCAAGAAAATATTTCTAAAAGAGACAGAGGGAAGCCACACCCTGCCGATAAGAAAGTGGCAGGTGTCGAACTACCAGGTCGGGACCAATTACATTAGCAACATTGTGTCTGATCAGTACCTACATGGGTGACTGCCTTGGAATACTAAGTGCTATAAACTTGGATTTTGCAGAGACTGTAAACGGTTCGGAGTAGGGGAGCCGATTTCGAATTTCTCTTGGGTTCGTTATATTCACGTAAGCATAAGTAAACTTGGGAAAGACATAAATGTACCTCTTCTCCAACAGGTATGGGTTAAATAGCATCAATAAATCATTATTATGCCTAACAACCCAAAAATATTTTCTGGCATGAATAACTTGAGAAAGGTTGATAAGCCGTAAAAAACAAATCGATTAAAGCTACTGCTTATAAACCGCGATATGCCCTAATTCATAACTGAGGTGGGGAGAGAAAAATAGATTTACAGCTTTCTTGAGAGTAATTTTTTATGTCAAAGGTAATATAATAATTTCGACCAGCAATCGAACTTTCGCACCCATTTCTCGTTCTGAGCCATCAGCCATCACACTCCGTTCATATCCAGGAGCAGCTGCTACGTGTTACGGCTATAATTTAAATTAACGAACAGCATATAAATTATATTAAATATTTGCAGTTGAATATTGCTGAGGATATCGAGGCGGAATATTGATAATCTATTAAAGATTGACAATGCTCGTACATCAGCGACAATGACCGTCATCGACCCGGTCAACCTTCTTCATTGCGCGTGCGCGATCGATTTAAAGAAGCAAATATCTCGCGTCACATCAAATGAAAAAGATAAGGAAAACAATCACACACTATTACGCTAACCACGTTTGTTGTAAGGTAATTTATTTATAAATTTAAAATTGTTGATATATGTTTCCCAAAAACAGTAGGGCAGCTCCATAAATGACTTACATAAGCAAAAACTTTCACTCTATGTTTACTTTTTTTCATTCAGCGATTCCATAAAACAGTTATTGGCAAACATTGGCTTGTCTTGTATATATGACTAGCAGTATAGCCCGGCGTTGCTCAGGTGCAATGAAAGCTTTAAATCTAATCCATGGTCCTGGAGCTCAGACTCAGCCTAAAGAATATTTGGGTGAAGTATGGTGAGAATCGGATAAAAAATTCATATATATATATATATATATATATATATATATTATCGATTTTCTGCACTATTGTAAGAACTGCAACCTGAATATTGTTTTTTATGTCTTTGTCTATGAGTGTATCAAATTGGATTAAAATCGGATCACTCATTCTATAACCCGATTTTTTCGATTATCGATTTTCGATATTTATCGGGGATGCCTCGACACAAAACCTAGCTAAGAACACTTGCAGACGCTTATAGTACAACTGTGTAAATTTTCAAGAACATCGGTTCCGCTGTTTCGGAGTCTATAGGTAACGGGCACACACACACACACATACACATACACACAAAATTCCATTTATAAATATGTTCAGATAGATATATGATTATTTATTTATTTAGTCGTATTTCCAAAGCATAATCATTTTCATTGTACAGCATTAATTGTTTTATATATCTACGAGTGGGCCCGTGTCTTCAAAAATGACTGCAAAAATAGCAAACGCAGTTCGCAAATTCGTAATGCGGTTCTATGACATCATACCGCTTGAGAGCTCAAAATGATAACAGAACCATATATTTAAATGCAATATTATGTGTTATTTTTGGTAACTGTTATCGTTGCTTAGCAAAGCTTAGCAAATCGTCGATGATGGTGGATGTTTTTATGTTAGCATCTTTGTAACCTCTCTGAAGATGGCTCATGTGAGCCGAAAGACTATAACCAAATTAATAATAAATTATCCAAATGTTGGCGAATTTTTGTCTTTATTTTCAGCTGAAATTAAAGCCAAAATAGGATGTTTAGAACGGCTCATGATAAGACATAATAGACATTGTCTCTTATATTTAACAGTATATGCTTAAAAGATTATCTGCTTCCTCGATACACTATATTTGCAACGGTCTTTATTATAATAGAGAGGTTATATATATATATATATATATATATATATATATATATATATATATATTTTCAACGGTCTTTATTATAATATATATTCTTCACTACTCGACGACATAATTATCGCAAAAAATAAAATAATAAGGCAGTGTTAAAAAGCAAACACGCCGCAAAAGTTTTCATAACTGGTAGTAAAGTTTAATAACTGGTAGCAAAGAGAAAGAACTAAGCCAATGCTGTCTCGTTAATGTCTCTCTATCTCCATGAGCATGATAGGAGGGATATATATATATATATTGAGACGAACTCAAGAGAACTCAATGTTAAATTCATTTATTTAATTTAACAGAGTAATATAATTTATAAAGGATTTTCGATTATTACAATGGATAATACATATTTCACCGCTTTGATGTTATTATCGCGGTTTTTATTATTTTGGGTCTGATGAGCCGCGATAATAACATCAAAGCGGTGAAATATGTATTATCCATAGTAATAATCGAAAATCCTTTATATATATATATATATATATATATATATATATATATATATATATATATATCATAAACCATTATCAAAGAATTTCGTTGATTATGTTCTGACTGTCTTATGATGGTTTTATCTTTTTTTCAAATATTGAGTCTTCACGTGTCAATTTATTTTCTCTTGTTTTATTTCTTAAATTATTAAATATACACCTTTGTGCAAATTAATTGAAACAAAACGAATAATGTCTTCCTAGGATCTTTCACACTTTCTCTGATCACGTAATCGGCTTCTGTTCGCGTTGTTTTTCTCTTCCGATAGCATTTGTAGTTTGTAGTTCGATATTATATTTATTTTCGATTCTTCTAGTTGAATTGTTCACTTATACCACACCGCCCTGTATATCCTTTCCTTTCTCTCCACCTTTGCAACTGTCATCACACCTGTATTCCCATCCTTCTCTTGCTCCTTTCTAACTGGTTCGTCCTTCTCTTCAATTTTCTAATCTTGTTCTCTTATGTAGCCCCCTGCACATCAGTGGCGTTACCGCCTTGCTCGGGGTGATATCATAAAAAAAAATATTGCATATGATCCATTATTGTACATAATTTTGTTACAATAATTCCAATTTTCTCACTTTGTTTTTTTTTTCAATTGGAGTAGATAGATCTATCGCCCGGTTCACACTCCACCCACGTTTATTGAACAGGTTAAGAGGCTCATCCCTTGTTCCCTGTTTAGGATGTGGTTTCCGGCGTTCTCTTTTCCAGTCTTTTCACTATTATGTACCTCCCTGCACATCAGTGGCGTTACCGCCTTGCTCGGGGTGATACGATTAAAAAAAAAATAAAATAAAAGTTATTTTATACCAATACTATCTTATGACCATTGCTATGTAGTAGAGTAGTGGGAACGTATCATAGATTCGAGGTTGGGGCACAAGACTCGTCTTGCACCGCCCCTGCTAATCGTAATTTTTCTAAGCCTGGCACAAGGATGAATGTGTGGTGTATAGTGTTTAGATTTAGTTATGGTGAGACAATATTTATCGATATTTAGTCCTGACTTTAGGCTACAGTAGTGAACATCGAACCCACTGCACTTTCGAATTCGTTTGTGAAACAGTTTTGCTTGCTTCGATAGGCGCCCCTTGTTGGGTTGCCAATAAACATTCTCTCCCACTGGGCAATTTTCTTTCCCCTTGGTCGCATATCTAACTGCAGTGTTCTAACGCCTGTTCTGTGTCCCGGACATCCATTGAAAGCGAAGAACGTTAAAATGCGTTCATAATGGCAGGTCAGCAAAAAGGATTGTGAACGAGAGGCGGAGAAGACAGAGGTAAGCGTTAAAGATGGGAGAGGAAAGAGCCGGAAATGTGAACGTGTGATACAAGGTCCATTTTGACGTCGTCAGATTAAATTTATTGAAATGAATATAACTTGGTAAGAAGGTTGATGATGATGATGATGATGATGTTCAGCTATCGTCATCGAAGCTTGATCGTCATTTCACAAGGTTAAATGCAGAGACGAAGATGCTATAGTCTCCCCGAAATTAGTGTCGGAAATTTACTTTGCGTACTACAGGACGAGTATTACATTTTTTCTTGGGCTTATACTAATTAATTTCATTTTATTTCCAGAATTTTACAAGACGACGTTGGAAATTACATTCTCATTTTATTATTACAGCGGGATACATATGTGGGGACAAAAAAAATAAAAAGGACCGGAAAGGGGTAATCTGCCCTTGGGCAGTGTAGGATTGGGAGTGAGCCTTTGGACAAGGAGGTGAACGGTAGCGTTGAAAATTTCCAACATGAGTTGAGCTACAAGAACACTAATTCCACCACCTTTTGGTGAGTCTTATAAACTCTAAATATTTCCGATTGATGTAAATGTTTTTTGTCTTATATTTGTTGACTATTTGGCCTGTAATAAATGTGTAAATGTACCTTGGGTTTAGTTTCCTTTCATGTTGTTTTAGTTTTAATAACTTACTTTAGAACTAACACATAAATATAACAAGTCACAATGTTTAAATATTAAATACTGGATGTTTTATTTTTATTGTTGTGCCTAAATTTCTATGAGCACTGATCGATCGATCGAGCAAATTTTGACATCATTACATCGGAGCTTTTTTTTGTTTCGTTAGTTTTATTTTATCTTTTCTCGGTCGATGATTTTTTTATTTTTATTTTCTGCTTGTGTTTAGCTATTGACCTTTAACCCGATTTCGCTCGACCACAACAGATGAATAAAATAACAATCGACTGGTTACTGGGTCTAATAAAGGAAGAAAGAAAATCGGGTTGAGAAGCCGATGTATAGAATAAAAGGAGAAAGAAAGGAAACTGACAAGAAGAGAGAGGAATGACAGATTTACGGACAGTAGAATGATTTGAAGTTACAATGAGAGAGATTCTTCCATTGCTTTCTTTGCATCGATCTCATTCTGTCGAAAACACGACACAAGCAAACTGGTATTCAAAACAAGCTAACTATCGCGCTCCTGTCTATCCATCTATGGTTCTTCATATCTATCTATCTATCTATCTATCTATCTATCTATCTATCTATCTATCTATCTATCTTTATTCTATATCTATCTATCTATCTATCTTTATCTTTATTCTCTATCTATCTATCTATCTATCTTTATCTATCTATCTATCTTTATCTTTATTCTCTATCTATCTATCTATCTATCTATCTATCTATCTATCTATCTATCTATCTATGTTTCGTTTATTCTCAGTATCTATCTATCTATCTATCTATCTATCTATCTATCTATCTATCTATCTCAATTTGTCCTTATCTATCTTATAGAAAAATATATTATGAAATGTTTCTCTTTTTATAAAAATGAATTGCCATTAAGAGATTCGTATGTTACCTGACCCCCACTAGCTTTTAGATCAACTCACTCATGAGGTAATTCAGGACAAAATTATTATTTTATCCTCCTTCTTCTCCTACTCTTCTTGTATCAAAATTTTGAAGGTTAGATGTGGCACAAGGCCGAAAGTATGGGGTACTCAGTGAGGATCAAACTCACTACTCTGTTATAATAGGTTCTAGCAAGACAAGCTTGCTAACCATTACACTACGCTGAGGTGCCCTAGCTCTTATTTTTATGTGCATCAAAAATTTCGATTATCGATTTCTGATTCTGAGTATATATTGTTTTCCTATTCCTTATATCTTCATCATTGCGCACATACTTCGTCCATGATAATCTAAGCATTAATCAACATTTCTTCTGCCTCAAGTCAGGTAAAGAAAGTATTTGTGGAGAAATTGTCCAGCATTCACTGCCATATAGAAGGATTGATACGATATCATGGCCCATTAGGCTTTTTTTTGTTTCTAACGAAATTTTCCTGATTTTAATACGTTGTTTATTTTTTAGGGAGAGATCAGTCAGTCAGTTAATCTTTAGGGAGGGGGTCTGTCAGTCTGTTAATACATGCTTGGATGATCATGTCTCTTTCGAGACATGACTGACTGGGCACAAGATTTAATCATTTAGCTTTCAATTAAAACTAAAATAAAAGTTTCAAGAAATTCAATTTAAAAGTTAGTTATCGAAGATGAGTGGAGGTCAGTCATCTAAGTGCCATACGTGATACACGCTTGGGCAATCATGTCCCGAAAGACACATGACTGACTGGGCAGAAAACTATCTTGCAGTAAGTTGCCATTACTTTCTGCGGTAGACTAATTGCCAGCCTAGGCTACAGAACTCAATCTATCTTGCTATTTAACCCATAACTGGAGCGAAAAGACTGATTAATACCATTCCCAAGGGTATTTGTGCGTAAGTGAATGCAAGGAATTCAACTGAAATTCAAATTCGGCTCGCCGATTTCTTTCACTTCGAGCCGATATCCACTGCATCACAACGCACATGGGTGGAGTAGATTTCCTTATTCCAATGCACCTTCGGATTTTGGTGTCACATTTTTGGTACTCTATTAAAACAAATCTCAGATATTTAAATTTCCGTATTTGTTTCATTTTGGCATCTCGTAGCACGCATCTAGAGGTGTTCCTTTTGATGACAACCATGCATTCAATTCTCTTAAAATTGATGGTTAATCCCTACTTGCCGCTTTCCTACACATAGTATATTCATAACATTCTATTATTCTATAATTTAAAATAGTATGTGACTTTGTATAAATATTACTTACGGAGACTGATTTTCACTTTTCAGTAATAAGATATGGCGTTGCCAACAAAAGTTATTACTCAACGTCAATAAGCCGACATGCCTCCTGCTACTGTAATTATAGTGTTGTGACTGACTGTACAAAAGATTTAGGTTGCTATTACTTTCTGTGGTAGATTGGTTGCCAACTAAGGCTACAGAACCCAATCTATTCGGTTTTTTAACCCATAGCTGGAAGGAGAAGAGACAGATTCATATCTTTTCCGAGAATATTTGCGCGGAAGTGAATGCAACGAATTCAACTGGAATTTGAACTCGGCTCTCAGATTTCTCGTCCCGAGCCGATATTCACTGCACCACAACCCACATCCTTGAATTGTTTACATTAAAACAGTTTTTTCAATTTTCAATTGGAGTAGATAGACTAAACTATCGCCCGGTTCACACACCACCCTCGTCTATTGAACAGGTGAAGAGGCTCATCCTTTGTTCCCTGTTTAGGATGTGGTTTCCGGTTTTCTCTTTTCCAATCTTTTCACTCCTTTTTTTTCAATTGGAGTAGATAGACTAAACTATTTCCCGGTTCACACTCCACCCTCGTCTATTGAACAGGTGAAGAGGCTCATCCTTTGTTCCCTGTTTAGGATGTGGTTTCCGGTTTTCTCTTTTCCAATCTTTTCACTCCTTTTTTTTCAATTGGAGTAGATAGACTAAACTATCGCCCGGCTCACACTCCACCCTCGTCTATTGAACAGGTGAAGAGGCTCATCCTTTGTTCCCTGTTTAGGATGTGGTTTCCGGTTTTCTCTTTTCCAATCTTTTCACTCCTTTTTTTTTCAATTGGAGTAGATAGACTAAATTATTGCCCGGTTCACACTCCACCCTCGTCTATTGAACAGGTGAAGAGGCTCATCTCTTGTTCCCTGTTTAGGATGTGGTTTCCGGTTTTCTCTTTTCCAATCTTTTCACTCCTTTTTTTTTCAATTGGAGTAGATAGACTAAACTATCGACAGGTTCACACACTCAAAGTTCCATTTATAAATAAGTTTAGATGAAGTACCTTGAGAAAATTGACTCTTTAAAGTACATAGTTTAACAGCAAAGTTAAGATTAACGAAAAAGTACAAGAAGAAGAAGAAGAAATTTACACTTGATTTAAATTTTAATTAATTTTTCAATATTTATAATAATTTTGTTGTTTTCCTATTGATTTTCGGCTATGAAAGACATAGGAAAATTTATTTACCAATACTAACCGGAAACCAAAACAAATTACTATAAATATTGTAAAAAACAAATAAAGACATAATCAGTAGGGAAATATCGTTGGTTTTTAATCGAATACGCTAAAGAATAAATCGAATAGGAAACACTTATAAATCTAACATGTTTCGCTTTTATTAAAGCTTCATCTAAAAATGAGATACAGTATTTCAAGAGCCGAAACCAACTGAACTTTGGCGAAATCCGTTGTTTATAGCTTTTATACTTTGTCACATAATCTCCGCTTTTGGTACGGATTCTATAATACATTCCACAAACACACACACACACACACACACACACACACACACACACACACACACACACACACACATATACATTGGAATAATTATATATATATATATATATATATATAGAGAGAGAGAGAGAGAGAGAGGGAGAGAGAGAGAGAGACAGTATTCCAGAATTAAATAAACATTAAACAAGAAATCAAATCAGAAGATAAACTGAAAGAAGTAGCTACTGGGTTTATCAGAAGCCACAGTAAATAGCGTCTTTATTTTCTTATATGCACACTTGGAAGCTCTCATGAACATATCCGGTAAATATGTAAAGGAAGCCACCTAGCGGCAGAATATTTTGGTTTTTTCTGTTGGCCATAAAAAATACAAAAACAGACCACACTGAAAAAAAAAGTCCTTGAAAAATCATGCAAATAATGATAAAATCGCGGTACAAATAATTAAGAACCTTATGAGGGAAGTTTAAAACTCAAAATAATAATAATTAAAATAATCTCGTGTGCTGTACGATATACTGAACTCTGATAGACAGTCATTAAAAATGCAGATACAAATTTAATAGAGAGCTGTCTAAAATGTTTAGCAAAGAAGAAATTTAAAGTCGGGTAGAAGTAAAATAAATGAGGAAAAAAAAGTGTTTTTTTTTTTAATGAACATCTTGTGGAAGAGGAAGAAAATGACGTGATCTCTATTTAATGAATTTAATACTAATTCATGCGAATTCGTATATACGAATTTAGTAGAGATTTGTTTAAAAGGCGTAGCAAAGAAAGAATTTCAAACCGGAAAGAAGTAAAATAAATGAAGGAAAACATTTTTTTTAATGAAAATCCGATGTAAATAAAAGAAAGTGACGAAATCTATATCAGAAATGTAGAATATATATATATATATATTTTTCTAAACATATGCTATTAAATATAAGAGACAATGAATGTCTATTATGTTTAATCATGAGCCGTTCTAAACGTCGTATTTTTGCTTTAATTTCAGTTGAAAATAAAGACAAAAATTCTCCAACATTTGGATAATTATTTATTGGTTTTCTTCTAAGCTTTCGGCTCACATGAACCATCTTCAGAGAGGTAGGTTAAACTGAAATATTATAAAATCCACCATCACCGACGATTTTATTTTGTGTTGACATAAAACTCCGCTTGGCAATGGCAATAGTTACCAAAAATTTATGATATAGATATCACCCTAACCTTAAACAGGTTAAAAATGTCGTGATCGGGGAAACATCCTATCGATTCCACAGAGCAGAGTTTCCCGGGAAGAAGCCGTTAGAGTGAAACTTACTTCTCATCGATGGAATACACAGGGAATATGGGTGGTTTGCTACTATGTAAGTGGCATCAAGTGTCCTTGCCGTCAAGTTTTCAATTTGTGGGACTAGGGAATGTAGTTCGTCCGAGCCCTTTCCGTAGAAGTAACAATAGTGCAGCGAGAGGCTTGCCACACGCCGCCTGTGAGAGAGATGTTAAATGGTGGATATGACACTAGTACTCCATTTTTGGTCTGATCTGACTTTTGTAATGGCACAGGATAGCAGAAGGATTCAAGTACCTACTAGAACAGTACAGAGAACCGACCATTTTATCTACATCCTTAGCAATGCATCGTATATACGAGTTTCCACTTAAGGTTAGGTGAAATTTGAGGCCCTATTGTCATTCAAGTACGGTACCTCCTCGAGGAGATATCCATTCATTTCTGATTGGTGGCAGGTCGAGGTCCAGTCGGTGATGTTAAAATGCAACTATCTTTGTTTTCGAGACATTGAATGTGAGCAGCCAGTTTTTACTCCACTGGACAAGACCTCCTACAGGAAGTAGTTACAGAAAAGGGAAAGGGCAGCATATAAATTACAAGAAAACTGAATGCAAGATACCCTGTTAGAAGTCAGTCAGTCAGTTAAGTGCCATACGTGATACACGCTTGGGCGATCATGTCTCTAAAGAGACATGACTGACTGGGCAGAAGATTATCCCGCAGTAGGTTGCCATTGGCTATAGAACCCAATCTGTCCTGCTATTTAACCCATAATTGGAAGGAAGAGACGGATTAATACCTTTCCCAAGGGTATTTGCGCGTAAGTGAATGCAATGGATTCAACTGGAATTCGAACTCAGCTCACCCGGTTTCTCGTTCCGAGTCGATATCCACTGGACCACAACGCACATCCTGTAAGAAGAGTATCCCAAAATAGCAAATTTAAGTAGGGGAGGCCAAAATCAAGCAGGTATAAAAATTTAAATACCTGGGAAGAGGATGGAAAGTGAGACACTGAGATCAAAAGGCGTATTGACATATATTCCAGAAGGTAAATGGAGTATTGAGAGACGAGAAGATTTAGATTAAAGTATTGAGAGACGAGAAGATTTAAAATAAAGTATCGAGAGACGAGAAGATTTAAATTAAAGTATTGAGAGACGAGAAGATTTCGATGGAAACAAAGAAGAGAGTGCTAGACTGTTATGTGATGTCGGTCCTTCAACATGGTAGCGAATGATGGACAATCCCATCAAAGATGGAGGAAAGACTGGAAGCAACCGAAATGTGGTTCTACAGAAGGATGCTGAGGATACCATGGACAGAACAGGTGATCAAAGACGAGGCTTTGGAGAGAATGGACACGAAAAAGAAACTGATACTTAACATCAGGAAAAGACAGCTGATGTTTCTGGGATATGTAATGAGGAAGGAAGACTTGGAGAATCTGATACTTACGGGACGGATAAAGAAAAAGAGAGACAAGGGAAAGCAACGCATGACAATCTTAATGAACTTGAGCAGATGGATGGCGAAGCGGGGTTTGAGCGGTATAACAGGAGATGTGGAGGACCATGATCGCCTACGTTCTAAAGAGACACGGCACATAGAAGAAGATATTAGTCGTGCTCAAGTCAGCCTTGCACTGAGTTGGATCGAGAAAAATACAGGTTGTACTTCATGCAATACTGGTGAAGTAGACGTTCCCTTCATCTACGTTCTGTCACATCATGGAGTAAGAGGAAGAGAAGAGCTCTCAGAAAAAGAGAAAAATAGGCGTTCCCCAGCGGAGACGTATTCATCCAAGTTTTGCTGCATCTTGGAGCCAGGGAAAGAAAGAGAGGAAAGGGAAGGAAATATTTGTCTTTTTATAGAACTTAAACATCGCCACCTAATGGGCGTTGGGCGATGATAAATGAGTTAATAAAATTCCAGATTCCTTTGTTACTAGCATCATGAGGAAATGTATTTCGTTTTCTTTTTTATTCATTAACATTATTTTATTTATTGGTTTCATTTAATTTTACCACAGAATATGCCTACAAGGATGTGCGTTATGGTGCAGTAGATATCGGCTCGGAACGAGAAATCGGGGAGCTAAGTTCGAATTTCAGTTGAATTCGTTGCATTCACTTTCGCGCAAATAACGGAAAGGTCTCTTCTCTCCAGTTATGGGTTAAATAACAATACAGATTGGGTTCTATAGACTTGGCTAGCAACCAGTCTACCGCAGAAAGTAATGGCAACCTACTGCGGGATAATCTTTTGCCCATTCAGACATATCTCTTTCGGGACATGATCGCCCAAGCGTGTATCACGTATGGCACTTAACTTACTGACGGATATGCCTACATCTGTGTTGTATGTGAATTACATGTATTTGTTCTATTTATTGTAGATACGAACACAGGCTCTCACACATGGACCCACCAGTTGTCTGAGTTTGAAATAAGATTGGAATAATCCACTCCTCTCCTATTCAGTCTGGACAACCCTGAGATAAGCAATTAGATCAAAGATATGTTAGAAACAAGATCAAAAAACAAGTTCATTTTTTAACACGAAAAAACACACATAGAATTTTATTGAATTTCTTTTTAATTTCTTCTTTTACGTGCCGTGTCTCTTCAGAACGTAGACGATCATGGCCCTCCATATCTTCCTGTCCTTTGTAGCCCTTAATAAGTTTTATATTTTTGCTATTTCTCCAAAACCCTGTTCTACCATCTATTTGCTCCAGCTCATGAAGTAAGTTGCGCGCTTCTTTCCTCTGTCTCTCTTTCCGTCAGTCAGTACAGTGAGTATCAATTTTCCGAACACTCCTTTCTCATTACGTGTCCCATAAATTTCAATTGCAACTTCCTGATGTTAAGTATAAGTTTCCGTTTTGTTTCGATTTTCTCCAAAATCTCGTTGTAGCTCACATGATCGATCTGTGGTATCCTCAGAATCTTTCTGTAGAACCACATTGCTGTTGCTTCGAGTCCCGTCTTCAGCTTTGAGAAGATTGTCCAGTATTAGCTCCCATACAGTAGGATAGACATCATATAACAGTTCAGTACTCTTTTCTTTGTCTCTAACGATTTTTTTTCTCTTAATACTCTGCTTAGCTTTTTGAATGCATCTTTGGCCATCTCAATACGTCTTCGGATCTCAGTATCTGTCCTCTGTTAGAACACTTTCGATATATTTAAATACTATGCTTAAATTCGTCAAATCGAGGTAGCAAAGAGAAAAGCTCATCAAAACGATTGCCATGAAAATATTTGTAGAAAAAGTACAAGGACGCTACCAATAATATTGCAAGTTATGCTTTTGACTTTTTTTTTCAGAAATCTTAAGACAAATAGCAGACGTACCAAACCAAATGTTGCAACAGTAATCACGGATAATATGCAATATTTACGGCAAAAGGTTCAAGACAATTTTACTTCGCGTTTGGACACGAAGGAATCATTTGCAATAATGCCAAGAAATTGAGCCAACTCTGTTGATTCTTTCAATGTGCAGAGTGTTTCATTAATAATGCAATGGGAGATGGCGGCTTGGTGAAAAAGTTAAAAATGGCGACTTTTTGACGAGTTAATGGCACCTTTATTAAGTGAGTTTTCTGAACGTTTTAAAACGTGCGAAGATATTTTTTACGAAGAATCTTTGTTCTAAAATAAACCAAGATATTTGTTTCTTATTTTATTTTAAGAAACTAAATTTTCCTGACAGTTCCTGTTTATGTTTTGGTTCGTTTTTCATTATGCTTTGCCCGACATCGCACTTAGACCCGCAGAAGTCAGGGTAAGAAGAGAGCGAATATATGAGCAACGACGAGGTTTTAGAGAGGATGAAAACGAAAAGGAAACTAATACTTAACACCAGGAAAAGACAGCTGAAGCTTCTTGGACAAGTAATGAGGAAGAAAGGCTTGAAGAATCTGATACTCACAGGACAGATGAAGAGGAAGAGAGACATGGGGACGCAACGCGTGACATACTCGTTGGATAGCGCGCAGAGTTGTAAGATTTTTAGAAAAATACCAAGAGAAAAACTGTCAAGAGCTACAAGGATAGGAGGATGTAGAGAGCAATGATCGTCTACGTCCTAAAGGGACACGGCACATAAAAGAGGAGTCAGTTTTGCGTTGTGAGAAGAGCTTATTTACCGGCCTTGAAAGCCTGGACTTTTAAATGAACTCTCTAGTACGGATGTCACCGAATAATTGGGAAGAGCCGGTTTCCTCCTTCTCCCACTTCACTTAATCCTACAGTGGCCTATATACAGAGTCCTGCTAAAAGAGTAGGAACACAAAATCTGAAGATCATTTGTGGTGTGCAACTGACAGTGACTATGCAGCGCATTGGTTTTTTCTCTTTCTCTCCACCCACGTCTATTGAACAGGTGAAGAGGCTCATCCCTTGTTCCCTGTTCAGGATATGGTTTACGGCTTTCTCTTTTCCAATCTTTTCACTCTTACGTTGCCCCCTGCGCATCAGTGGCGTTACCGCCTTGCTTGGGGTGATATGATAAAAGAAAATTAAATATTTACCATTTTTGGTCTTGAGACGAGCCATTTGCAATTTTGCTTCAAATTATCGAGATTTGAATTAAGTAGCAATTGAAGACAATTCGTAGATGATGTTTAAGTCTAATTTCTAGCTCTCTGTTAAAAAGTCTTGCATATTTTAACATTTTGAAACATTTTTAACGCTCGAGTGGTTGTCACCTTCCTATTCTACAGTTTCTGAAGTTCTTACGCAAGATCTTGGTATCTATCAATGTTCTCACTTGTTTTGAGCATCTCTCTGAAATTACTATATTTTTTTTTAACTCATCTCACCCCCCAGCAAGGCATTCTACTGGGGGTTACATAGAGGAAACTGATGAGAAAGAGTGGTTAGTTATAGGAAATGTCAGGAGGAGGGTAATAGACGGATAAGAATACCAAGGATGGGAGTGGAGTAGATGTAAAAAGAGCTTGAGGGAATGGATGCGAGTTAGTGAGATAGGAGATGTCTACTGACTTTACATTTAAATTCCTGGAGATTGTAGCTGTTGGGGAAGCAAGTATATGAAAGGGAATTCCACAGGCGGGAGGTGCGATAAAAGAAGCTGTTAGAGTAGAAATTGCGGTTACATTTTATCGGTTTCACTGTAAAAGGGTGGGACCTAGTTGCTAATCTAATAGCTAGTGTAAATTCATACCTAGGGGCCACCAGTGATCTAAGTTCATAGGAGCAGAAGCCGTGAAAGTGTTTATAGAAGAGGCACAGAGAAGCCACGTCACGCCGGTGAGATAGCGGCTGCAGCCGTGCTGCCAAGTCGGTATCGATCACATTACAGATTCTCTGATGGATTTTGTCAAGAACCCCCAGGTGAATAGCAGAGGCACCCGACCAGGTGTGGCAGCAGTATTCAATACACGGGCGGATAGTAGATTTATATATGTGCAGGATGAACTCAGACGGGAAAAACTTCCTGGACCTGCACAGTGAACCAACCTTCTTCGCAGGGGATTTAGCAATAGATTCGATGTAGTCGTTTCACTTTAGGTCGCTGAGAGTGTGAGACCAAGGAGGCGTAGTGTTTTACTCTCAGGGTGGCAAGCCTGTTCCATGTTAATGGGGGTAGGAGCGATTGTCTATGATGGTTAATAGAGAACAACTTCGTTTTGGAAGCATTAAATTTTACGAGCCATTTCTTACCTCAGTCCACCACGGATTGGAGGTCCTTCTGAGCTCGGTAGCGAGGTTCGCTTTGTCAACCGAGATGGTATAATATTTCTAGACTGTAATTTGTGTTGTAAGTGAAAATTTCAAAGGAAATACATGAGCAGCTAACACTCATTGCTACCCAGCCGACTGAGTTAGTCTGACAAGAGACTTCGCGCTGTCTCCACAAATTGTCTAATGCCATGCTTATGATGACAGATTAATTCGAGCAATGTGTAAGCGTGAAGTTCGGCAAATCTGTCATAAAATTCTTCTAAATGTCTTATTATATTAGTATCTTTTTAAACACGAACACTCACAAAAACACAAATAATATATATATATATATATATATATATATATATATGAATCTTTTTTCTAATATTTTAACCTATTTATAAACGCTAGTTTTGTTAACACGTCCCTAGCGTCTTTACGAAAAAGGAAATTTTCTTTTTCCTTTTTTCCTCCCTCTCTTTCCATTTTCTTTAGCTCACTTTTCAGTCAAACACCACTTCCTATTTCTTCCGTTACACAATTTTCCCTTTTTAAAGCCAAATTTTTAAATTTTTCACTTACAATTCAATCTAAAAGTAATGTGGTCCAAAATCTAAAAATAGATTTTGATTGCTATCTAGTTACTTGTTATTTTATTTTATTTTATTTTATTTTATTTTTGTGACGTAAATTTTTGAACTTCCGCTGGTTAAATCTTTATTATTTTATTTCATTTTGAGTATTGATAGTTGCCGATGAGATGCGAAATCTCTCTTAGAGATTTCATGTTGAAATGATCATTCAACATTTTGAACTTCGAAATTTATTTTATATATATATAAATATATATATATATATATATATATATATATATATATATATATATATGTCAGTAAACATTGTTTATTTCAAATCAAATCCGTTCGTACTCACAGATAATCTTTCGCGTGTTATAATTGAAAGATGTCAGAAATGAGCTGTAACGTTGACAGATGTTATTTTCATTCATTTCTCAATGTACCCAAGTACTTTCAATCTCATTCCGAGATCATCTTCAGGGATGTGAGATATGGTAACAAAAAATAACCGCAAAACTGTGTTGTTAAAAATTACAGTGAAATTTTTTTCTGTTTCAAATATAACATTTTGACATTGAGAAATGAATGATAATAACATCTGTCAACGTTACAGCTTATTTCTGAAATCGTTCAATTATAATACGCGAAAGATTATCCGTGAGTATGAACGGATTTTATTGAAAATAAGCAGACACAATATTTGCAATTTATTTAATCTAACATGTCTAAAGGAAAATGTTGTGTCTAAACACACACACACACACACACACACACACACACACACACACATATATATATATATATATATATATATATATATATATATACTCTAGAAAGTTTTTTAGATAACTGTTGTATCTTCTGGGTCTGACAAGCAGCTTTTTTCTTTCTGCGAAATACGTATTACTCATATCTAAAGAATATCTAAAGTTTTTTCGAGATTATATTACTTTGTTAAATTAAATAAATAAATTGAACATTGAGCTCTTTTGAGTTCGTCTCTATCGGAACTCACTTGACTTAAATACCAAATATTCTACGTTATATATATATATATATATATATATATATATATATATATATATATATATATATATATATAATTATTCAATTATTTAGTTTTGGGGCATAATTAAATTAGACCAGTACACAGTTGTCTTAAAAAGTGTTCAATACAATTATATTGTAGAAATTTTGAATATTTTTAATTTGTAAATATTACGCAACCCAGATTTTTACCAGCTTGTTTTTTTCTTTAGCTGATTTACAATAACTGATTTTACTGTTTTTTTAAGAACGCTGACGCAACGGAGATTTTTTGAACGTGCAATTTTCAATATTAGAAGAAATTATAACATAAATTTTGAAAATTGCGCGTTCAAAAACTCCCCGTTACGTGAGCGTTATTAAAAAATTAAATAATCAATATATATATACATACATAATTATTTTAATTAAGTACTTTTTGGTCATAATTAAATTAGACCAGTACAGTGTTGTATTAAAAAGAGTTCAAGGCAGTTATATTGTTGAACTTTTGAATATTTTTCATTTGAAAACGAGTTATATTACGCGGCCCAGGTTTTAACCATCTGCAATTTTCAGGCGATTTACAATAACCGATTTTACTGTTTTTTAAGAACGCTCGCGTAACGGAGATTTTTTTTATGAAAAACAGTAAAATCAGTTATTATAAATCGTCTGAAGACACCAGATGATAGAAGCCTGGGTTGCGTGATATAACTCGTTTACAAATTAAATATATTTGTCATCCACATACAAGCCTGTTTTGCAGTATCACAGCTCATCAGTGAAGCTAGATACATCCCCTTGCTTCTGACCGGGATCGAAACTAGACCGATTTCGTGTCAGTCGGAGTAGCTAACCCCTAAGCCATAAAATCAGAGAATAGAAATTTTAACGTCTTGTATATAAGCAGTGTATACATACGCTAATCACCGAAAGAATTCAATTCATTTCTGAAGAGTAATATATATATATATATATATATATATATATATATATATATATATATATATATATATATATATATATATATCAGCACTATCTACTTTATTTTTATATAATGGAAAACATTAATTTCGAAATATCTCTAAAAAAACATTCCCACGACAAGCAAACGGGAATATTTCGCCAGGCTGGTTCTAGAAACCGAAGACCTCATCAGAAGAATGAGATGGAAAGCTCATTTCTTTCTTCTTGAACAGGACCTGGTACATAATCAAGAAAAATTCGGCTTTAAAAGCTTGAAAACAGCACCAATTACTGAAGCGCTTTCTGGATTCGAAAATGACCTGATGGAAATCAATAATGGATTAACCTTCCATAAGAGAAAGAATTCCTTCCAAAAGCATTTGGATAATATCGTTAAGGGCATAAATAAATCCGATGACATCTATGTTAAAACGGATAATACCGCAAACTTTTATAAAGTATGCCCCAAGGTTTACGACACCCTAGTTAAAAACATTTTAACCAAAAGCTATAGGAAAATAGATACTACCAATTTCAGTCTGGTTAATAACAAAAGATGCATCTTTTATTAAAGGACCATAAACCAGACTTTAAAGCAAAACCATCTCCGCGTCTATTTAATTCTACTAGAACGGAAGTTGCCAAAATCAGCAAATCCATTTTAGAAAGGATCAACCGCTCTATTAAGTGCACCATCGGACTCATGCAATGGATTAACACCACAGATGTCATCAACTAGTTTAAGACCATCCAGAATAAAGGAAATTGTACCTTTATATAATTTGACATTATGGAATTTTATCCATCCATTTCTAAGGACTTGTTTACCTTGGCTTTGGAATTCGCAAAGGAGTACTCTGATATTTCTACTTGCGAAATGGATATTATACTAAAATGTAGAAGTTCTGTTCTGATTTATAATGATGAACAATGGACTAAAAAGACCTCTGGTGGATATTTTGACATTGCAATGGGTTCCCTAGATTCGGCTGAGGCCTCTGATCTTGCGGGATTATTTATTCTTTACAATTTAACCGCTTACGAGGATATAAATACGGATAGTATAGGTCTATATAGAGATGATGGTTTACTGATTGTTAGAAATTTCACTACAATTAGGGTAGATCGTATTAGAAAGATAATACACAGGGAATTAAAGAGTTTAGATTTTAGGATAGAAATTACCACCAACATTAAACAAGTTGACATTTTAGATGTTACTCTGGACCTTAACAATAATTCTTTTCAACCTTACATGAAGGCTAACTCCAACCCAATGTACATAAATTCTAATTCTAACCATCCCCCATCAGTCATTAAACATATACCATCTTCTATTGAATCTAGACTCAGCAACAACTCATCTAGTAAAGTAATTTTTGATCAGCATAGCAAATTTTATAATTCTGCACTTAGAAACAGCAGTTATAAGGCTGCTGATATGAAATTCAGAAACCCTACTGACAATGATAACAAGAAGAAGAAAAGATCTAGAAAAATCATCTGGTTTACCCCTCCCTACAATATGATGGTTAAAACTAAATTGGGACATAAATTCTTAAATTTAATCAGCAAACACTTCCCCAAAACTAAGCAAAATATTCAATGATAATACACTCAACTTAAGCTATAGTTGCACGAATAATCTAGAAAAAATTATTAAAAACATAACAACAAAGTCCTCAACAAGTATTATGATACAAAAAAACACGGTAAATTACAATGCTCAAATTGATCGCACCAGGGACAAAGGAACTAATACCAGCGGATATAATTGTAGAAATCCTAAAGATTGCCCTTTGCATAATAACTGTCTAGTTAGCTCCATAGTTTATCTATGGATACAATTAAAAATCCTAATACAATAAAGGTTTATATCGGTTCTACTAAAACTCGCTGGTATCAACACACATTGTCTTTCAATAATAGTTGTTATAAATATATCACTTCATTATCCAAATACTATTGGTCTTTCAAGAAAAAAGACAAAACACCCACTGTTAAATGAACTTGTAACTCCCTCCGTGCACCTTGCTACCTCTGTCTCAACGAAAAATTAGAAATTATCAAATTTCGGGACAAGGTTAAACTGTTAAACTAGAGGAATGAGCTCACTGTACATTGTAAGCATAGTTTAGCATTTACATTAAAATCCGGGTTGTAATATTGAAAAATTAATGAAAATATCTTTAACTGCCTTTTTGATGGATGTTTTTGTTTTGGTTGGACGTTCTGGTTGATCTTTACTGGGTACGTCGTTCCCCATGTGTTATACTGTTTTTTGCCGGCCGTTAGACCCGATATTGGTCAGCGGGTTGTATGGTTATGTGGTGTTCTACTCGACATCGGTTTTCGCAGGTTCGGGAAATTATAAATAGTTAGGAAACTCTGTGTGTGGATCTTGGTTATTAGTTATTGGTTTGACAGTTGGTGCTATGAGGAAACGTGTCAGGCTTTGACCGGATGGTTTGTACTAGTTTGGGCTCTGTCTGGCGAGATAATCGATGTCGGATTAGATGCCACATGGCTATTTAGGTTGGCGTTCGGTGTTGGGTTGGGTGCTTGCTAAGTGTTATTGTGTTGATATATGCCGGATTGTGTACCTGGGGAATGATTTGGTGGAGCGTCCGAGTCGGACGAAGGTACACATCAAATATAGGTAAATTAATGTCTAAATATTAGTGTATATATATATATATATATATGTGTGTGTGTGTGTGTGTGTGTGTGTGTCATATTATTTAAACCCGAGGAACCTTTCGGCCAACTCTTATCAAGGGTTCTTGTTGGCTTTAATTTTAAGGGAATTAAGGAAAAGGACAAGGCAAAATAAATTAAATTACTTGCAATGCTGTTCTCATATGCTTGGTAGAAGATGTCAAACTGTAGCCGACAAAGTTTCGGCATGTCTTTCGTCCTGTTATTTTGCGGTCCACTTACGTGCTGTTTTTTAGACTAGACCTGTGTTTCCTTCCTTCAGTAAAGATAGGTTGTCCTATTTTCGAAAAAGTTCCATTGTTTACAAATTTAAATGCTATTGTGATGCGGCATACATAGGACGTACCGATCTGAGGTTGGAGACGCGGGTTTCACAACACGTCCCCGCTAATATACGTCCCAGTGGCTCTCTCAGACCTATAAGTACAACACAATCTGTTCTGGATTCCGCTATTGGCCGACATCTTTTGGACAATCAAGTGTGTGCATCGGCATATGAGGACAGCTGGTTTACTGTCTTGCACAGCGCTCGGTCTACACATCATCTACGTATTTTGGAAGCAATTTGCTTGAAAATTCAACAGCCGAGCCTGTGCAGACAGAAAGAGCGGTTTTTACGCTCCTTACAATTACTGGTGAGTCTGTGAGTGTAACATTTTTTCACTTTTAAACATTCTTGTGGAATTATATGTGTACACCCCCCTTACATTTTATGTGTTTTTTTCAATAAATTTATTTTTAAACGAGTTCCATCATCTCCCAGCAGTGTAAGTAATTTAATTTATTTTGCCTTGTCCTTTTCCTTGATTCCCTTAAAATCAAAGCCAACGAGAACCCTTGATGAGAGTTGGCCGAAAGGTTCCTCGGGTTTAAATAATATGACGTCTGTTCTTTTTAAAACCATTAGTAATTTCTGTGGGTACAAATTGTTATATATATATATATATGTGTGTGTGTGTGTGTGTGTGTGTGTGTGTGTGTGTGCATATATATGTATGTGTGTATATATATATATATATATATATATATGCATGTATGTGTGTGTATATGTATATATATTCATATTTGTATTTATGTATGTTCAGATGTCCATGTATGCATGTCTATATCTATATATATATATGTTTGCGTATGTGTGTGTATATGTATGTGAATATGTGTATATATATATATATTTATATATATACGTATGTATTTGTATTTATGTGTATATGTGTGTATATATGTATGTATATTTGTATATGTTTATATATATGTGTGTGTGTGTGCGTGCGCGCGCACGCGCGTATATGTGTATAGATAGATAGATAGATAGATAGATAGATAGATAGATGGGTGTAAGTTTGTTGTCCTGAGATTCAAGTTTTTTCGATCGTCAGACAAACTTTTAATTTTTTATTTAAAATACTGGATATATGTAGAGATGCGTATATTGATGAAATTTTGTGAAAGTGGGATGAACATTGGGAGGAATATTTGTTGTCGTGACGCTTTTTATATCGACACAGACATAGATTAATGCTTGTGTAACCATTGACGGGCATAACTTCATATGAACGATATGGAGCTTTGCATATATATGTATGTTTGTGACGTTTTACACATGCATACGCATTTAATTTATGTATTGTGTTTGATACCAGAGGTTTCGTGTATTTCTATCTATGCGGTTATATACTTTTTACGGTCTGTGGAGTTTTTAGTCGTATACATTTTTGTTCTTAGCTTGTGTATTTGCGTAAGTATATATCTAATTCTGTTTATATGTTCTTGCATTGAAATATGATTGTGTCTGTCCTGACCTCATTCATTCAACGCTGGACACGTTACGAATTCGCCTTGACTGTATCCAATATGTAGCAATTTAGTCTGTGTACAAATAGAGCTTTAAAATTTAACAAAGCGACAAGTCGATAAAAGTTAAATTTTGTAAATTAAGTATGTATATATGCGTGGGTATATTAATCTGTATATGTGCCCGTTTGCCAGTGTTTGTGAATATACTCGTCTATTTTTCCATGTATGGATGTTTGTAGGTTTATTTTTATGTATGCGTTCTTTCTCTTCCTTGTTTAATATATGAATAATTTTCTAAATCTAATAAATTGTTAAACTTAAAAGTATTTTTTTAAATTTCGCAACAATAATAAAGTAAATCTAATAGTTAATTAATAATCCTGATCTCAATTTAATCAAATATTAATACTAATTCCCCCCAAAATTATTTTTAAGTCTGCTCACATATTTTCCAAATTAGAAGGTTAATTTGATTGGTCCACATTGTACATTCAATAATGCCTCCCTGATAAAAGGGGTTTTGCTTGTTTTTAACCTTTTAAAATCATTCAATTTTTAAATAAACCACATCACTTGACAAGACAAAAGCAGTGTCGAAACAAAATAGCTACTTTTGTCGTGATATTATAACATATCCATGTTATAATTTTTGAATATATATATATATATATATATATATATATATATATATATATATATATATATATATAAATTTCGGTGTTCAAATCAGTTGTATGGCCATTTCTTCATGAAATCCCTAAGAGAAATTTCACGCATCATCATTTTACTTCCGCCGATAAAATAGCTCGGTTTATTTTGAAATAAAGAAGTTGCCGATGATGCGTGAAATTTCTCTTAGGGATTTCATGTAGAAATGGCCATACAACTGATTTGAACACCGAAATTTATTTTATTTTATAATTGGGTCTGTAATTTAAATATTAATTACATTGAGCCCTCCACCTTGATCAGTTATAATTAATATTAATTAGGATCGGGTCTTTGGAATTTACCTTCCTGCTTTTCCTTTTGGATTAAAGTTTTATATTTAGTATATATATATATATATATATATATATATATATTGTGTGTATTTTGGCAGCATTTTTTCATTAATGCAGGTTTCATTGAATAATATAGACAAGTTTTGTCTATTAATTTTGTGTAGGATCCGTTCATACCGTCTGATATACTTGATGGTGATGTCGCTGAAAGACAACAAAAAATCACAGTAATTGTTGAATTTTTTATCGGATCTAAGCTTTCGGCTCACATAAGCCATTATCAAAGAGTAAATATTAGCACACAGTAAACTTAGAACATTTAAGTTATTAACAATAAAGAGAACTGAATTGAAAATATAAGTCCATCCGCCACGGTAGGGATGGACGGATCCTACACAAAATTAATAGACAAAACTTGTCTATATTATTCAATGAAACCTGCATTAATATATATATATATATATATATATATATATATATATATATATATATATATATATATAATCAAATACATAAAAACGGAAAGGATAATCCAACAAATTATAATTTTTATTTAATTAATATAGAATATTAAACAGATAAAAACAGACAGCACAATGGATATTATCCAGAGCAACATGATATACATAAAGAAAACTGAACAAATAATCAAACAAAGCAAATACGCCGGACATAAATGTTAAAAAACGAAAAGAAAAAATTGCTCACTTATTAATATGGTGGCTTGCCAAGCAAACTGTAACATAAGCAACCAAGGAATTTGAAAAACTATTGAAGTATAAAGACCTGGAAATCGAAAAAGAAATAAATGTGGAAACTGAAAACAAGAATAATACCAGTCATATTAGTTAATCTCTGGTTTTGCGCTTTAGCTTCCGTTTCAGCCTTTGATTCAGATGCTCGTAAAAACTGATGCCTGTTAAATTTACTTTCAGCCTTTGATTCAGACGCTCGTAAACACTGATGCATGTTAACTTTATTAACATCGGCCTTATTAGAACGTTCTAGATATTGTACATGTATAGAATTCTCTTGCCAGCGTTGTTTTATCTGTTCAAAACCTTTGTACTTAATTTTTTGTTTCATATTTTTTGATGCATCTGTTGGTTCTTGGGTTCTATTTTGGTTTTATACAGAATCTAATAAATGTAGATTATAATTATTATTATTATTATTTCTGATGTAAACTTATTTGTTTCCAGGTCCAACGAGTGAGCTAAGGTCAAATATGACTGGCTTCCTTATGCTTTCCACTGAGCATTTAAAAAAACAAATATAAACTGAGACCGCACACATTTTACAAAGATAAAATCCTTGTAAAATGTGAGATGTATTTTTAAGTACAATTTTTTTGTATTTCTTTAAGGCTTGGATAACCAGGAATCGCTTCAATGAATCTATCGGAACATTTTCTATTCAAACCGAGAGCTCCAACTCCAACATATATATATATATATATATATATGTGCGGATGACTATTTACGTTCTCTAGCACTATGGATAAATAGTAAACTTTCAAAACAGTAGCTACTCATGCATTTATGCATCGTTCATTCAGCAATGAATTTGAATACTCTCAGCTATTGGCGTGTGTTTACATTGTATATAAGAAGCTAAAGTCAACCTTCCTCTCCCAATAGCTCAAAGGTAGAATCGTCGACTGATGTCAATTCGGTTAGGTTTCAATCTGGCTAGAAGCAATCGGATGTCTAACCGTACTGATAAATTGTGATACAGCGAAATTGGACTGTCTACAGATGACTATATATATGTGTGTGTGTGTGTGCAAGGATCTTTCTTATAACAGAATATATATATATATATTTTATTTCAATACAAAAGAAATATCCTACATTAGCTAAAAAGGCTTTATCAGTTTTATTGCTATTTTCTACTTCTTATTTATGTGAATTAGGTTTTTTGACCCTGAATAACATCAAAAATAGGGAGCAAGAATGACTAGGCTCAGCTCAGTTTTATTGCAATTTTCTACTTCTTATTTATGTGAATTAGGTTTTTTGACCCTGAATAACATCAAAAATAGGGAGCAAGAATGACTAGGCTCAGCTCAGTTTTATTGCAATTTTCTACTTCTTATTAATGTGAATTAGGCTTTTCAAACCTAAATAACATAAAAAAAAAATAAGGAGCAAGAAAGACTATGCACAACTGAAGAAGAAATGAGGGTCTGCTTATCGCACATTCGACCAAACATTGAAGCAATCACAAAAACACTAAATAAGCTACACAAATAGTTAAATAAAACATTGAAATAAAATAAGTTCATATTTGCGTGTATATTTTTTAAAATATCTATGATTTATTTCATAACACGCTTGGGTGATCATGTTTTGAAAGTGATATGACTTACTGGGTAAAAGATTTTCCCGCAATAGGTTTCCATTACTTTCTGCGGTAGACTGGTTTCCTACCACCGCTACAGAACCCAATCTGTCCTGCTATTTAACCCATAGTTGGAGTGTGAAGCGACAGATTAATCCCTTTCCCAAAGTTATTTGCACGTAATTGAATGCAACAAATTCAACTGGAATTCGAAACTCGGCTCTCCGATTTCTCGTCCTGAGCCGTTATTTATTGCACCACAACGCAATAATGTTCTTGAGAAGAGTACGAATTCCTCTCTTCACCTTTCAGCCTCTGAGTTAAATAGCAGGGTAGACTAAACACTTTAGCCTTGAATGGCAGTCAGTCTTAACGAAGAAGACAGGAAGAAGCCATTCTATCATTATTCGCAAAAAATACTCGCAATTCACGTATATTCAAGAAAAGAAATGTGTACAGGGCCATGAAGGCCTACGTCCTGAAGAGACATGGCATTTAAAAACATGGATAAAATATACTCACAAATTTAAAAAAAAGCAGATGAACAGAAAAGAAAATGAAGAAAAAGTAAAAATGAATAAGTAAATAAAATGAATTTGTACCAGATTAATGGAGTGCTGGGTGACATTGGCATTGGAAAGAAAAAAAAAATGAAGAAAGCTCGTATAAATCCAAAATTTTTATATTCCAGAATTTAACAAAGATATCCCTCCCCCTCTCTCTCTCTCTCTCTCTCTCTCTCTCTCTCTCTCTCTTATACACACACACACACATAAATACAAATGAATAAGAACGAAGAAAATAATTGCAACGTTCAAAACATTAATTTAAAACAGTGCTCAAGATAAAAATAATGCAATGAATATTTATTATTGATTATTACTTTAGAACATGTGAAAAACTACAAACTGCTACAAAATTGTACATTTTGTTTCCACTTGGAAAAAACAATGTCTTATCATGTAGTTAGCAATAGTGGTAATTAACATTTTTATTTTTTTTAAATTGATTTTTTGAAAATAACACTTCCCTTTATTTTTCAGTTTTTTCTTTTGTTTTTTAATTATTTTAATTTTTATTCTAATTTATAATGTTAGATCTAATGAATTTACATCTTCGTATTTTTTTAAATATCCTTTATTTTACGTTTTATGAATAATATTTCTGTTAGTGCATGTGATTTTAAAAAATGCCAAAAGATTTGAGCTGCAACATTGTAACTTATGTCAATATCTCTTTGCAAACCATTTCCGTACCACTTGTTAAAATTTCTCTCTTTTAGTTGTTTTCATTAGATCTTCCTTATCTACATTTCTCACTTATTTTTCTCTTCACTTTCTATTTCTTCTTTCCTTTTCGTCTTTTTTCCTGTTCTTTATTTCTCACATTATTTTCCTCTCTTTTTTTCCTACTTTTTTTCCTTTTATTTAATATCTTTTTAACTCGTACGGAGTTTGAATTTTTTCACATGTTCTAACGGAATAATTAATAATATATATATATATATATATATATATATATATATATATATATATATATATATGTATATATATATATATATGTGTATATATAGCACAGTTTTGTCTTATGAAGACAGTTTTTGCACAACAGAAAATAGAATGTCTCCTTTTCAAACTTAAGTACTGGTTGTTACTCTAACTACTACCAGGATGACACGCTGACTGCCTATTTGATACGATGTCCTTTTATTTATACTTGACTCGCGAATATGGTACTTTACAGAAGAATCGCGGAAATATTTTACAGAAAAATGTTCAACTCAATTTGTGTATGTATCACTTGAAGAATATACAATTTCTAATAACTTAAAAACGGAACATACTGAAGATTTGCAGATTCATAATTGCATATCTGTTTTGAATAATGTGCATTTTTCTCCTTAAATTATAAGCTAATTAAATTTTATTTAAAAGTTGGTTTTCAGTCAGTAGAGATATCGCATCTTATTAATAATTTCCAACCAAAAAATATTTCTATTTTATTTGAAGCTGATTAATGAATTGAATATGTTCTAATAATGTGTCTGCTATAATTTAAATCTATCTAATTTGTTCATTTCACCAATGTTAATTTATAGAGATTTTTAAAACGTTTTTCTTGACGAACATTACACATTTAGACGAATTGAAAATGAGTAAAGCATTGCAAAGCGCCAAATATGTGTGTGTGCGTGTGCGCGCGCGTGTGTGTGGAAAGAAAGAAACGAAGAAAGGATTAAAAAAAAGAAATTAATAAGAAAATTAATAAAGAAAATTTGAAAATAAAGAGAGGAGAAATATAAAAAAAAAAAGAAACTAGAGAAAAAAGAAAGATAGAAGAAAAAGAGTGGGGGAAAGGCGAAAAGGTGGAGAGGGGAAATAAGACGTTTTTCAAGTAAATCTATAGCTTGAGTAAGTTAGGCTTTTATCGCTTCTTACTACCTTTAAAAGCAATTCGGGAATGCGAGATCTGCCCAACGGAAAGCTACCATAACAAGATGTAGTAAATGAGAAGGAACAACTGGAAAAGTGTGAGAAAGGAGCCGATTTCTGAAAATCTACAAAATAGATTTGAAAAGAAAGAAAGAAAGAAAGAAAGAAAGAAAGAAAGAAAGAAAAATTTTTTTGAAAATACATGTACAAAAAAAAAGCGGCAGAAAGAGAGTTAATCAAGTAGCTTTTTTTATTTTCTGCGTGCATTTTCGCGCGGGAAAAGGGGATCGGTATGTAGACAAGTATTGATCCGTCGAACAACGATGGCGTCGTTGTTCTTATTCGGTGTGAATGGACGCGATCTTTTCACATCCTTCAACTCGCTTCATCTAAGCCGTTTTGTCGTTACCTGCTTCATCCTTATGCTCTCTCTCTCTCCACTCTTCATTTCTTACCTATATTTATTTTCGTGTGCGTATATTTTCAGGATCAAAACGTTGGCATATTATGGATTATGCTCGTTGATCCGTTGTAGTTTATTCTCATAGTATTTCACTAATTAAAACTCAAACTAAAAATCCTTTTTGCTCTTAAATATTACTAAATTACACTTATAGTCTAAATAAAAAAATAAAATTAACAGTTATAGTTACATAATTTTGCAATTGCATTGGTTATATTTTCTGTACGAGGAATCTAGTAATTTAATAATAATACAATTAACTCCATTGTCGCATGTAAGAAAGAATTTTATGTTTCAATTCATTAATTGCAAAAATATCCAAAGAAAGTTCATACGACTCATACTGTTAAAAAATGACGGTTATATTTAATCAATGTTGTAATTAAATTGGCTATTTTTTTTTTATCTAAGATCTGTATGTATATAATTAACCTGATTGTCATCTGTAAAAAAGAATCATGCATTTAAAAACACTGCGTACTCGCACGAGAATATAAAGACAACCTTCGCCAATAATCCAAATAAAATATAAAATGCAGCATCTATTATGGGATAGAAATCTTAAATGATATCCAATATTAACCAATTTTACTCTTACTCTACACAAGTAATTTAGAATTTTTATCGTTACAATTGACTATTCGGTCGAATAAAAGAAATAATTCTGTGTTTTATATCATTGATAGTAAAAATATATCCATAGAAAGCTAAGACGATTTTCTGTCCAAAAATGATAGCTATATTTATTCAATGTTGTAAATGAAATATTTATACTTTCTAAACAAATAATCTAGTTTTTGGCGGGCCAAAAACTTAATTCGGTTTATTAAGTAAATTATCTACTTAATAACCGAACGAATATTTTTGTCAATCCTGTATTTTTATCCCCATAATTAACCAAGTTATTGCGTGACATATTCCACCAGTTCTAACTTCCACAGCTTCCATGCAACGCACAAACCACTATCATTCCTTTCGTATTCCATTAATGAGATGTAAGTTCCACTTAAGCTGCTACTTCCCACGAACCGCTGTTTTCTGGAACCATCTCCCAAGTGTATGCTTTCCCGATCACTATAATCTCAAATGTCCTTCGAGATATTTCTGATCACAATCTCTATCTCCCTCTCTGACACACATGCTTATATATATATATATATATATATATATATATATATATATATATATATATAGTCTCTCTGGAAGCAAAATACTGCGCCTCCTCGGGTTAACTCTCACAACAGATTTCAAGTGGAATGACTATATAGAATCCATAGCTAAATCCGCTGCTAAGAAATTCTCTGCGTAGGGCCAGGCAGTTTTTCCTGTCTGAAACAATCCTGCACAAATATCTACTAATGTTTGAGACTAAAAACTATAATTTTACCAAGTTAGAGCAAATTCTGCAGCAAGAACCACTATAAAAGGTCTGAAAATCCCGATCTTGATCAGACATGATCGGATATCGGGGTATGGGTTTCCGATATCGGAAGAAATCGGAAAAATAAGGAACCCATGACCTGACTGAAAGGCTAAAGAATATTTGGTGAGAATCGGATAAAAATTGTGGATTTGTATAAAAGACATACATACATACATACATACATACATACAGACAGACAGACAGACAGACACACGCACAAACATCTTGCCTTTTATATATATATATTGCCTTTTATATATATATATATATATCTTGCCTTATATATATATATATATATCTTGCCTTTTATATATATATATATATATATATATATATATATATATATATATATATCTTCTTGCCTTTTATATATATATATAGATAACGAAACAAGAGGAATGAACGCAGATAGATGAAAATGAGATCGCTTTGAACATGCCATATTCAACTTGCCATATAAGGCATGTTATTGAGCAGGCTCGAATGTTTGCATAAAAGCATCAAAGCAGGTGGGAAGCGGGTTTAAATCTAACCCACACCAACCTTCATTCCTATTTATTTTATTCCTATGCCGGCAGACGGACATGATCTTATTTACTTCTTTGGCCATACACAAGTTACATCTACTTCCCTTACCGCCATATATATATATATATATATATATATATATATATATATATATATATATATCAGCATGCAGTGTGAGTATAGAAGAATCCAAAGGAGTATCCTGTACATACAGTGGTAGGATAACTCTCTAAGAGAGCTCTAAATATATATGTATATAAATACATATAGAGCAAATATAAGAAAAGGCAAACACGTTATTTCATGGTAAATCGGAAGTTTAGGCCTATTTCAGGCGAACCATTAATAGCTTCCGTCTTTATTGTACAAAGGATTTTTAAGATCCTAAGTACAATAAAGACGGAAGCTGATGATGGTTCGCCTGAAATAGGCCTAAACATCAATTTACCATGAAATAACGTGTCTGCCTCAGTTTTTCTTATATATATATATATATATATATATATATATATATGACGGTAAGGGAAGTATTAGGAATTAAAAGTACATTGCGATACGGAAATTTCTATGTTTCTCGTCATCAGGCAATGTTGGATGATGGTTGTGAAAATGATTTACATTATGGTCTACAATATTTATTGTGTTGAGCACTTTTTATAAAAAAAATAAATGTCAGGGAACTCAAAATCGTAAAACATTGGGTTCTCTTTACCTGGAAATATATATATATATATATATATATATATATATATAATGTGGAGAAGTTTGTCACTTAGCTAAGCCAAGTTATTTAAGTCATGCCGACTTCTAAGTTTCATGAAAGTATTACTGTAATGTTTTCACTCTTCAAAGCTTCTTTTAAAATGCTCGCTTTAAATGCCTTTTTACTCGTAAACTAATGAAAAAGCAACAATTTTGGCACTAAATATCATTACAGTTTAACTATATATATATATATATATATATATATATATACAGGATTAATACAAATATAAAATTTGCCACTTAGCTGATTAATGTTATAATCAGCATCACGATTCTAGAGTTCCGTAGACACTTCTTAATATCAGTGCCCGTTATGGTAAAATATGAAAAAATATGAACATTTATTCGGAGTCAAGAAAAGTATGCTGATATTCTATGTAATATCAGTCCTTCTAAACAGTAATTAATGCAGTTCCCTGATAGATGAAGAGGAAACATGAGGCAAAAGCAATGTCATTCTACAGAAGGATACTGAGAATACCATGAATGAAACATTTAAGCAATGAGGAAGTTTTAAAGAAAATGGTAACAAAATGAAGACTTCTACTCGCAATCCTAAAGAAACAGTTAACATTTTTTATGACACATAACGAAGAAAAAGATTATTGAGAATTTGTCACCTACACGACATATTGAAAGCAAGTGCGGCAAAAGTATAATTTGAGTAATCTACCTAACGAGCTTATGTAAATGGGTGTCGTGGAGGAGGAATACTAAGGAAACAAATATTGCTTAGAGGTACAAATGATAGGAAGTTGTGGAGAGCTTCATCGTTTACGTTCAGGGGGCACACAGCGCATACAAGAAGAACCATTATGGTTCGAACTATTAATTATTTCGTCCATAACACAATGAACGCAAAGGAGTGTAATATTTTACATTTCTTTTTCAAACCCCAAATATATTTCGTAAAACATTTGTAACAATATCAATAATGCTTATTATTATGTCATTTTTCATCATATTTCGATTTCTGCTTTGGTCTCACTACCAACCAAGTCTGCGGGGAGACCTAAGGCAGGTAGTGGCGTGTTGTTATGGCTCCATTTCATGTTTTTCTATCTTCCCTATCATCCCCAGCATTACATAGATAAAGTTTTCCTTAGTGTGTGGGCTGTACTTAATAAGACAATTTTTTGTATATCTCTTAAGCTGGGGTTTCCAGGGATTCTTTCAATGTGTTGTTTTGTTCCATTTTTTATCATTCCAAGTGCACCTACTATCACTGGCACAACTCTTGTTTTCAATTTCCACATTTTTTCTATTTCAATTTCCAGGTCTTTATATTTTGACAGTTTTTCAAATTCCTTGATTGCTATGTTACAATCTGCTGGACAAGCCATATCAATAGACAAGTTTTCTCCTTCTGGTTTTTAACAATAATGTCTGGCCTGTTTGCTTCAATATTATTATTATTATTATTATTATTGAAAATGCTTCCGGTCCCACTATCGAATGCTAGGAGTAAACAGATTAAGCGGGAATTTTGAATAAATATAATTGAGTTTAGGATGTGCGTTGTGGTGCATTGGATATCGGCTCGGAACGACCCATGTCTATTGAACAGGTTAAGAGGCTCATCCCTTGTTCCCTGTTTAGGATGTGGTTTCCGGCTTTATCTTTTCCAATCTTTTCACTATTACGTAGCCCCCTGCACATCAGTGGCGTTACCGCCTTGCTCGGGGTGATACGATTAAAAAAAAAAACAAAAGAAATCGGGAAGCCGAGTTCGAATTCCAGCTGAATTCATTGCATTCACTTACGCGCAAATACCCTTGGGAAAGGTATTAATCCGTCTATTCCTTCCAGTTATGGGTTACATAACAGGACAGATTGGGTTCTATAGCCTTGGTCGGCAACCAGTCTACCGCAGAAAGCAATGGCAACCTACTGCGGGATAATCTTCTGCCCAGTCAGTCATGTCTCTTTCGAGACATGATCACCCAAGCGTGTATCACGTATGGCACTTAACTGACTGACTGAATATAATAGTTGGAAACATAATTAAAACTTCTACTGGCATAAAGTGGGGGATCGGTTTTCTATTGTTTTGAAGCAATAAACTGATCCCCCACTAATTATACTTAATATAATAATGTAATATAATCTATATCTTCTCCCTCCAGTGATGAGTTAAATGGCAGGACAGATTGGGTTCTATAGCCTTGGTCGGCAACCAGTCTAACGCAGAAAGCAATGGCAACCTACTGCGAGATAATCTTCTGCCCAGTCAGTGATGTCTCTTTCGAGACATGATCGCCCAAGCGTGTATCACGTATGGCACTTAACTGACTGTCTGATAATTGAGTTTATCACATCTCTTTTCGTCTTTGTGTTGTTTCAACTTTTCATCGTCTCATATAATTTACTCTTCCGCTTTCAGTCCAGTGGAACAACGATAATCCAAGGAATTTGGATGATGCTTTTAGTGGTACAGCTATATTAAAAAAAAGGTTGTTGGTACACCAAATAAAACGATCGCTCAGTTCATCTATCAATTTCGAACTCCCTTGTCAACATCGATTCTTTACAGCAAAAGTTCTCTGAAAATGAGTGACTTTTAGTTAGAAAAATGACTTACGATATTTTCTAATAAAGGTTATTCAAATTTAATACGTAAGCATAGATGAGTGTGAAAAAGATGAGGAAGAGAAAATAACTCGACTAAATGTGCATTGTGGTGCAGTGGATATCGGCTCGGAACGAGAAATCGGAGAGCCGAGTTCGAATTCCAGTTGAAATCGGTGAGCAGAGTTCGAATTCCAGTTGCATTCGTTGCGCAAATACCGTTGGGAAAGGCATTAATCCGTCTCTTTTCCTTCCAGCTATGGGTTAAATAGCAGGACAGATTGGGTTCTAGTTTCTAGAGCCTTGTTTGGCAACCAGTCTACCGTACAAAGTAAAGGTAACCTACTGCGGGAAAATCATGCCCAGTCAGTAATGTCTCGAAAGAGACATGATCTCCCAACTGTGTATAATGTATGGCACTGAGTTAAATGCTAAACTCAAACGAACAGACTCCTTATAGATAAAAGTTTGATCCCACGAACCAGTTAAGATTACGATTTTAATATTCCGACTTGCAATAATACAAAAATATCTATCATGAGTAGCAATTCAAATGTCAGAAGATCATTCAAGATTTAGTATAATTTGCATATCTCTCTTTGTTTGTCTTTCTCTCTCTCTCTCTCTATATATATATATATATATATATATATATATATATATACACACACTACCGGCCATAATTATTAGGCCACCCCAGCTTTAAAATAAATATATTTGATATTTATTGCCAAGTAGATAATTCTAAATGAAAATAGAATGGTTCATTTGTTAATACTGGCCAACAACATCTGCATCAAATGAACTGTTCTGGTCTCCAGTTTTCTTATTATTGGCTGGCCGAAGCAAATGCTACCTTGCTGCCATGTAAAATTTTGACAAGTAGTAATAACAAAAGAACCATTCTGTTTTCATTTATAATTATCTACTTGGCAATAATACTAAAAATAGTATTAAATATCTGATTTTTTTTAAAAACTAGGGTGGCCTAATAATTATGACCGGAAGTGTATATATATATATATATATATATATATATATATATATATATATATATATTGGATTTTAGTTATTACAATGATTTTTTAAAACATAATATCACTATGCTTTTATAAATCATTGCAATAACAAAATTACAATATTAAGCTCTACTCTGTATTGAGCAATCTTTATAAAAGTAAATACTTGAACAGTGGGTTTTAATTTATGTGTTCTTTCACTTGTTGGCAATATATATATATATATATATATATATATATATATATATATAAATTTTGTCACTTAGTTGATTGGTATTATCTTCAGCATCCCTACTCCAGAGTTTTCTACACTACTATTTCTAGGTGTGATAGAGAAGAAATCGATACACGTAATTACTGTGAAGTGAACTCAAAAGACTTGGCAGGAGTTTGAACTCGTTTCGCCGATATCCATTTTAGCGCCAATATTCGGTAGTCATTACACGGCCAGTGGCTTCTTAAGCGAATACTCCTCTATATATTGATCAGATTCGACGCTGCTTAACTTCTGTCCACCGAAGAAAATAAATGCTTTCAGCATGGTTTACAGGAAAGCCAACTGTAACGCAACTGTCGACATGATTGAAAATAATTACCAGCGCTAATAAAATGACAATGATTAGGTATTGGAGAGGAGATAAGTGGTGCCAAGTTTTAATCAAAAGCTCGTAAGTACATTGCTCTTATCTGTGGGACATCAGAGACCTACTCAGTGTTATGGTAATTAATGAGATTTAATTAATCTTTTAATTCGTCTTGTCCCTAATAAAAAGCGGAGAAGAAAGACTTTCTCAACATCTAAATAATACACAAGTGTATACTTAGGTGTTATCTATCTTAACATATATATATGTACTATAGTTATACGGTACATATTTATAGTACAGAATGCGACAGAAATAACTCCCACATTTTAATCTGTCACCTGTGGGGCGCTAGAGAAACCACGCAAGTGGCAATGGTGTCTTCATCTGGTTAATATCTTACCATTTTTATTTTTAGCTACCAGCAGTGAACATCATGGCTTGTACTGGTGCACACTTTGTGTTTTCTGTTGAAATTTTTTAAGGCTGTTTAATCTGTAATTGCAATACAGACATCATTTTGTTTTCATTTCACGTTTCGCTAGAATGACATTGTTCTGGGTAGAAAATCGATGCTACTAAGGGCTGAAAATTTCAGGGCCACAGGTTCAATGTTTAAAAGAAAATTACCTGGAAAATTATGAAACGCTCGAACTTCCGAGTGATGGAAAACTTTAGAAATAGTCTACAGCAATGTATTGCGAATAGAGGCCATCATTTGGAGGCATTTCTATAATAAAATGAATAAAAATTGTAGTCCTTTGTTTAAACAACTGTGTAATATTCTTTTTTAAAATAGCAGTTACCTTTGTTTATTTTCCAACGTTAAAATTTGGGAAGTATTTCTATCGCACCCCGGTTTTCAGATTCAGAAGAATTAGAGAGGAATGAAAAAAATGGAAATATAGCCGCTAATTGTTAAATCTATATGATGGAAATTTAAGTTTGTTTTTATGGCACAATAATTAAAGCCAACTATTGAATCAGAGGAATGAATTAGCGTTTAAATGTCAGCAAAAAGGGGAACAATTTAAAAACGTTACACTACATATTTATATAATGTTTTTGAATCATATATATAACTTAAGTCGGTTGTTACTTCCGTTTCGTTAATCTCCGGTACTTTCCGTAATATATATATATATATATATATATATATATATATATATATATATATATATATTACGGAAAGTACCGGAGATTTATTTATATATATATATATATATATATATATATATATATATATTACGGAAAGTACCGGAGATTAACGAAACGGAAGTAACAACCGACTTAAGTTATTTGTTTGAACAGTGTTTTTAATTGATACTCGTATTTGAGTCGATATTCTCTTTTTAATTAAACAGTATATATATATATATATATATATTTATTTCTCCCGGCCTGATGATTTAGAAGCAGTTTTGTTACGAAAATGTGTGTCATTCGGCAGGATTCGAACATGCGACTCCTAGTATCATCGGGGAAACCATTAATTGATCTGGTGCGTCTTATATAAAGCTTGATTTAACTTTGATTAAACTGTGGAATCATTCGTGGTCAAGCGTTTTAAGTCAATTTAAACAAGAAATCAGATGCAAGAAAGTTACTTTCAAAAGATATTTAGCATTAAAAGATTAACTTAATCTAAAATAGAAATACAAAGGGATAATCTCTTCGAGTTGATACTTTCGGCTACAATTGGTTACATGCGAAAGAAATCCCGACGCTACATAGAATTGAATTTTTCTTATTAGTAATCCAAGTAAATTGTCTACGCCTTCTTGTAGGGGACAAATTATTTTCAACCTTACAAATTTTTTTTCATACAAGACAAAACGTCGCAGGCTTCTTGCTACTCTAATGCTATTTTCATTTTAAGGCAAACTAATTTCCTTAGTTCCATTAGTTCTAATATTCACAGCTAAAATCCGCCATGCCACTGTAGCGAACCATCCACATTCCCTTCGTATTCCATTGATAGGATGGGAAATCAACTTTCCAGAAATCGTTGCCTTGCGAAACCGACTCCCAAGACGATTCTTCGGCAATCGCTATAATCTAAGCCGATACATGTCTAGGGTCAACTGTTTCGACTATCGTCCCGTTCACATGCCACTATGGTCTTTTTGAACAGGTGTAGAGTTTATCCCTTGTTTCCTGTTTTGGATTGGGTTTCTGATTCCTTCTAAAGTCTACTTCAACTTTTTGCCCTCTCTCTCCCTGTTTCCCAAGGACAAAACTTCACAAGCCTCTCGCTGCTCTATCGCTATTTCCATGGAGAGTGTTCAGACGAACTACATTCCTTAGTTCTACCAGTTCTAACATTCGCAGCTAAGACCCGGCTAAGACCCGCATACTGTAGCAAACAACCGCATTCCCTTCGCATTTGATTAGTGAGATATAAGTTCCCCCTCGAGTAGTTTCTTCACACAGACCGCTGTCTTGGGGAACCGACTCCTAAGAGTATGCTTCTCCAATTACTACAATCTTAATCTGTTCAAATCTATGCTCAGCTGTTATTTCGCACGCATATCTACGTAAAGTGTGCCTCTTACTCAGTAATCTCTCCACCTCGAGTGGCACTTGGGACTTGTACAGGGTGAAAATTATTTTTAAAACAGTTTATTTTAAAAGCAACCTGAAAACTTGCAAGCAGCGAAATTTAATAATTAATAGTGTTTGACAGCCATGCAATCAGCACAAATTTTTTGCCCTAAAAATCTGTAATACTCGACCAGCACGGCGCGTTCTGTTCTTGAAACGTTGCAGATTTTGTGCATTTTGGTTGTGGGGTGTCACGTCGTGGCTTATGATTATATCACGTTGAAACACCGGTTACCGTACGATTATCGAAGTTAAGCAACTTCAAGACTGGTCAACCACTTGGGAATAACAGGTGCTGTAAGCTTGGGTGTGTTGGTGGTGTAATGGATAGTAACTCTGAATTGTTAATCGGAGAGCCGAGTTCCAATTCCAGTTGGGTTCGTTATATTCACTTACACCCAAATATCTTTATCTCCAAAAACTTCTTAGTCCAAAATTATTTTCTGGCTTTAAATAACCACGTTTGATAAGCAATAAAAACGAATTAATTAAAAAACGCTGTCGCAAGGATATCATAACAGGGAGAAGTACTTTTGCTGAAAAGATTACGCACTCGACAAATAACATCAGAATGCATTTTCTTAACTTAACAATACATAATAGCCCTTTGCGCTTTGAGGGCATTATATCCTTGCTTGGGGCAGTAAATCTGTAACCCGCTACCTCAAGTGACTCTAGGTCTTTGCACAGGGTGATATCATTGTATATGTTTCAAATTTAGATTGGAATTGTTAACTGCAAGAAGTGAATTGGACTACATATGAAAATCCAACGCGATTTAATTTACAAACAACTTTCTTGTTTTTAGCCCAAATTAGTTGCAATTAACTATTTTCTTCGCCCCAAATTGACTGCCCTTTCTCAACGTTGAGAAAACTTTATGGTAACATTTTGAAGTGTCGTAGCTGACAAATTCCACACTTGTTAAATATCGGTAACTCCAATAAATCGCTGGAAAAACAGCATATTATTAAAAGAAAAAAGGTCCCAAATTTAATAAAAACGAACTTTTCCACATCAAAGTGTTTGATATTATTAAGAGGAAAAATTAAAGTAATTTTTAATTATTTAAAAAAAAAATTAATCATTTTTAACACGTTCGAAATTTTGGTAAAAATCTTGTTTTTATTTTCGTTATCGGGGAACCAAATCGTTACTAGAGTTTACAAAAGAAAACGTAATATTACATGACTCACTTTTTTCCGATGACAAACACATTAATTTTGAAATTCTTGCAAAAATCAAAATTTGTCGGATTTTAATGAAACTTTCAGAACTTATTCACAAATCAATGAAATTATTTTTGAAAGCATTACATTTAAATATTGGTAAAAAAATAATTTACATCAGTTACATTCACGTAAATTCATGAAGTTTCAAGGAATTACATTCTGTAGGCAAAATTGGTTTTATTAGTTAAACGCAGGACTCGTTGGGGAATGTAAATCGTGTATTATTTTTTAAACTATTTAGTTCCTTTTACCGAAAATTTGCTCTGAATAGTAAAATAAAAAATTCAATAAAAATATCAGATTATTTAATTAGATAAGCTTTTAATTGCTTTGATAAATAATATAAATTCCTGACATTATAGTCTGAAGAAATTTTTTTTCGATTAATAATGAAATTTGAAAAGAATTGTTTTCATTTTTGTTTTAATTATAACAAGTTATAAAGTTTCAAAATTTTTTTAAAGTATTTCCAACACGTGCAGACGTTACGTTGGTAGGTTATCAAATGAAAACTATATTTATTTATCGCAAATTGAAAAGTTTAATACGAAACACCTAGCCATCGTAATTTTAAAATAATTTTCATTTTCTTTTTGTCTGTATTTGAATTCTTTTAATGGTTAGTTCTGTGTGTACATTAAAAATTCATGTTTCCCGGTTTCTTACACTTACCGGAAAAAAAAAACATTGTACAGTTATGTCGACTGTGATCGCTATGTACTTATCTCGTATTTGTCTAGCTGTCAACACATTTCAAATACAGGGGACAGGTCAGAAAGTTCAACTCTGGGATTAAGAAATAGTTTTATTCTAAATTTTCTTCTATAAATAAATAATACTTGTGTAAAACAGATTAATTTGACATTACATTTACTAATTTAAAGAAAAATATTCTATATTTTAATGTGTCACAGATGTATATTTTATTTTTGCAAGATTTTTAAAATCAAGAATTAACTTTTGTTTAGAAATGTTTAGATCGCTCAAAAATGACCGAAAAATTGAAAAATTTTAAAAATCATTTTATATTCCAATCAGTATAATTTCTGTTTGAAATTCACCATAGTATTTTGTTTACTGAAAATAGTAATTAATCATTTAGCTTTCAATTAAAACTAAAATAAAAGTTTCAAGAAATTCAACTTAAAAGTTAGTTATCGAAGATGAGTGGTGGCCATACGTGATACACGCTTGGGCAATCATGTCCCGAAAGACACATGACTGATTGTGCAGAAAACTATCTTGCAGTAAGTTGCCATTACTTTCTGCGGTAGACTAGTTGCCAGCCTAAGCTACAGAACCCATTCTATCCTGCTATTTAACCCATAACTGGAGGGAATAGGCGGATTAATACCTTTCTCAAGGCTATTTGTGCGTAAGTGAATGCAAGGAATTCTAATGAAATTCGAACACGGTTCCCTGATTTCATTTCGAGCCGATATCTACTGCACCATAACCTTGTTCCAATCTAAAATATATACGTACTTTAAATTTAGTAACCATTAAAAAAAGTTAATTCTTAATATTGTTTGAGCGAGAATTTATAGAGAGGTGAAATAAGACGTCAAATTGAAAATATATCGTTATCGTTTCGTAAATGGGTGCGTGGCTTAATCATCCCCCCCCTTCCCTAGATATGAGTGTGGTTTTTAATTTGAAAATAAAAACTTACTAATAATTTTAGAGAAATCAATTATTTTAAAATAATTCTGACACGCCTTTTAACGGATATCCTCCTGACGTCAGTTTAAATAAGCATTTTTTTAATTCTCGAAAGACGATCTCGCGATTTCCAGTCGCGTGCGTCACGTGATAGCTTCTAAAGAACGCTTTTTATTTCTTTTTTTTTTTTTTTTTTCCAAAACACAAAATAAATTACGTTACAGTGAAAACATGATGATAAAATAACAACATCGGAAACATAACATCCTTGGGAATGGCCAGTGAAGTGGCTGAAAATACTTGGAAAGTTAATAATTATGGAACATTTTTAAATTCATTATCTTCAGCAAAAAAAAAAAAAAAAAAAAAAACAAGTAAAAAAAACTGGAAAAAATTAAATATTCACTTTCAAAAATCATAATTATAGTTTAGATATATGGGGGAAAGGTATTAGTTAAAGCTGGTGCAAGGAGGATATGGATTAATATATGGCTTGAAATATCTCTATATTTCTTCAGTTGGATCCATTTCATTCATTTACGCACAGATATATATTGGAAAAATTATGAACCTCCCCAGTTATGGGCTAAGAGGAGCAGTGGATATCGACTCGGAACGAGAAATCAGGGTGCCAAGTTCGAATTCCAGTTGAATTCTTTGCATTCACATACGCACAAACACCCTTGGGAAAGGTATTAATCCGTTTCTTTCCTTCAGTTATGGGTTAAATATCAGGACAGACTGGGTTCTGTAGCCTTGGCTGGCAACCAGTCTACTGCAGAAAGTAATGGCAACCTACTGCGGGATAATCTTCTGCCCAGTCAGTCATGTCTCTTTCGAGACATGATCGCCCAAGCGATCTTAACTGACTATCTGAAAAAATACTTTTTATTCTAAAAGATGGTAAATGCCATATTCGCTCGCATAAAATAATTATTCCTAAAATCTAAAATATTTCTCTGTTTAAATAACCTATAAAGGGTTGATAAACAGTAAAAATATCAATCAATCAATCAATCACTATGTATCCCATTAAAGCAGTAGCGGTTCACATTTTTGGTGCCTTGATACTTGAACAGATATGGGGCCCCCATCGATTGAGCTGAACGAGCCCATACAGCTGGGGATTTGGGCGCTGCAAGCCGCCAAGAAAACTTTGAAATTTGACAAATTACAAAGGAATTTTGAGTCCATTAGAACATCTTCTAGGGGTCTAGATTAGCTACTTCAACCCGTTGGCTTATTCTATTATTAAAATGACATTATTTTAATAACAAACACATTAAAAAAACATCGATTTTCCTTAAAAATTCACTCATAAAATGTTACTTCAGGAGGTCATCTGGGATTAGGTTGCCCTAAAACGTAGGATCTACTGCATTAAGGGCTTCTTTTTATTGTACAAAGCCGCTTTTACCCTGTGATAGGTAAAAATGTATGTAGTTACGAAATCAATGTCTGAAATATATGTTCGATAATGTATGAATATTAATAATCATTTGGTAACGTGAAAGCAGTGTAATTTTTTTTTTTGGGGGGGGGGGGGTTACAAACGAATTTGGAAAAATATTATTCATAAACAGATTTGTGTTTTTTTCGTTAACTAAGTATAGAGTAAAAATGTAAGTGAGAAAAAGGCAAAAAGAATGATATTTATTTCAATTTTGTTCTTTCTTTGACAGACAAATAGGTATATTTAATTGAAATATTAGTTTTTAAATCTGATTGTTTAGCACTTAGCGGACGCATTTACCTAAAAATGCACTTTTTGTATCTTTATAATAATGTTGGAAAATTAGGTGAGCCCATAGCAACACCATC